>ML411064.1:0-39625 GCA_005239525.1 Nicotiana knightiana | reverse complement strand
TCGTGATCCCTTGGAGGTTCTTACCGAGCCCTTTTCCTGGCTCATATCCTCTCCAGTTCAGGATGCTCTCAATCTTGTTATCCCGCCATTTGTCCTTGTCTATAGCATTGACCCGTTCAATGTGGTGATAAGTTCCTCCGCCTATCTTCCTTTTTCCGTCAATCACTGGAATAGTTTGACGACTATAAATGGGGTTGCTACCGTCACCATGAATAATCATCTCTTGGTGGTTCCCCTCGAATTTTACCACCTGATGTAGTGTTGATGCTACAACCCCAGCAGCATCAATCCAGGGTCGTCCCAACAACAGGTTGTAGGATGTCGGAACATCTATCACCTGGAAATCTACTTCGAACCAAGTCGGTCACATCTGTAGACATAGATTGATCTCTCCCATGGTGGACCTATGAGAACCGTCAAAGGCTTTCACGTTGATCACCCCGTCCTTTATCTCATGTAGCCCTTTACCCAATTTCTTGAGTGTTATCAACGGACAGATATTAAGACTGGAACCTCCATCGATCAAGATCCTTGTGATGAAATGATCTTCGCATTGCAAGGTGATGTGCAGCGCTTTGTTGTGCCCCAATCCTTCAGGTGGTAGCTCATCCTCATGAAAAGTGATTTTATGACTCTCCAGTACCTGGCCTACCATATTGGCAATTTACCCACTAGTGATGTTGTTTGGTACATATGCTTCACTCAACACTTTAAACAAAGCATTTCTGTGTGTTTCAGAATTCTGCAGCAGAGAGAGGATGGATATTTGTGCCGGTGTCCTGTTTAGCTGGTCGATGACTGATGATTCCTTAGCCTGCACCTTTCTCCAAAGGTCATTGGGACCTGTTTCGATAAGGGGAGGCCAGTTGGCGGCCTGCTTGCTTGACTCGGCCAGATGCTCAGGGGTGTTGATCCTACCCGTTCTCGTCATACCCTACGCTGCGAAAGATTTCTTAGACCTGACATTGCCTTTCCTTCTTGCCTCGGCTGTGTAGTCCCAAGGGATAGCGTTTGAATAGAAGGGTGGCGTGGTTGACATTAACACCGGAATTGGTGCAGCCATCTTTATTTCAAACGGAATGTGTGTTCGGGGTGGCAAGACTGCGACCTCGAACGAAGCTGGTGCATTTGCTGGAGATACAAACTCAACTTCAATTGGCACTGTTGACTTTGCGGGTGACGCTGCTTCAAACTCAAATGGTATAGACATATTCACCTCAGCGGCCTCAGATGGATGAATCTGGACTATGATCGGTTTGAGAGTAACTGTGGATTTCTTTGGGTCATCGCCTTCTGCGATCAACCCGATTGACCCCTCGGGATCCCAATCATCTTCTATTTCAATCATATGGATACCTCTACCTTTATGGTCTGGCATAGGATTGTCACGGACGTTTGGAGTAGGGTCTTTGGCCATAATAATCTTGTTGTCAATGAGAGCTTGTATTTCGTCCTTCAGAGAACGGCATTCTTCGATGGTCTGTCCTTTCATGCCGGAATGGTATGCACAGGATTTGTTTGGGTTAACCCACTGAGAAGGGTTCTTAGTGGTGGCAACAGGGATAGGTGTGACATAACCAGCAACTTTGAGTTTTTCATATAGCTGGTCAATGGGCTCGGATATGTCGGTGTATTGCTTTGGAGAGCGGCGATCAAAATTAGGATGAGGTCTAGGGAAGTTTTGGCGTGCGAGGGGTGATTGGTAATGGGATGGTTGGTAATTATAAGTGTGGTAGACAGGAGCGGGTTGTGGATATTTGGGCGAAGTAGGTTGATATGTGGGTCGTGGAGCTTGGTAGGAAGGTGGTGGAGTTTGGTAATTTGGTGAGGGTGTTTGGTAATTCGGGGTTGGATGATATGTGAGTGGAGGTGAAAGATAGGTTTGGTACTTAAGCGGGGACTTGGTTCTTTGTGCAACCATTACAGCTCATACATCTTTCTTCTTAGACACACCACCGGACTGTAGAGCCTTGTTAGTGGCTTGCAAGGCTTCAAAATTTGTAACCATACTGCTTTTAATACCTTCTTCAATCCGCTCACCCAATTTTATCATGTCAGAGAACTTGTGGCCCTCAACCATTATTAATCGTTCATAATATTGTNCATCTGGTGCGTTCTCTGTGTTGAATCTAAACCTGTCCATAAAATCAGACGCCATGCTTACCCAGTTTGACCATTTCTTAGGGTCTTGGCTGATGTACCAAGACAGTGCGTCTCCCTTCAAACTCCTCATGAACAGCTTCAAGCGGATCCTTTCATCCTTTCCTACGCCAACCAATTTGTCGCAACAGGTCCTCAGATGGACTCTCGGATCACCGGTACCGTCAAACATTTCAAACTTTGGAGGTTTGTACCCCTCGGGCAGTTCGACATCAAGTTGGATACAAAGGTCTTCATAATTCAACCCTTCAATCCCCTTGGTTCCTTCAACACCCTGGACTCGGCTGGTCAGTTTCCTAAGCTCCTCGGCCAGGTTCCTGATAAGTAAATCCTTTTCGTCAGACTCGGACGCTAGTGGTATAGGCAGAGTGGAGTGGGTCATGGTTTCCACATATATGGGATTGTTATAGGTGTGGAAATGGTCTTTTGTGGGGTTTTGAGGTTCTGGGATGAGTAGTGCAGTGTTATTTGAGGTGTGGCAAGCATTGCACTGCGTCGGGAGAGTTTGGTTCTTTGGGGGAGTTATGTGATGGTGAGGTGCGGGATGATTTTGCTGTCTTGGGATATTTTGTGGAGGTGCGGGGTTTTGAGCATTTGGAAGGTTGATGTCAGGGACGTTGAAGGAGAATGACAAGTTGGCCAGATTTCGGACTTTATCGATTTCTTTCTGAAACTTCAGCAATTTCTGTTCAAGTGGCGACCTCATGCAGGACCTGAATACCTCAGCCATCAGTGGCCTATACCCGTTCAATCACATTTTCCTTTCTGATGTCGCTGGACTCTTCCATCTTACTTTTGCCTTTGTCTTTACCCTTAGGATGACTAGGGGAGGAGTAGGTGGAGGGCCCTTGGATCTGGTGCGATAGGCTAATGATACCAGAATGCACGAACTAACCTTTGGGGAGGGGAGTAAGAAAAAATAAAAACAAAAGGTAACCAAGTCAGTGAGGATCATGAAAAGAATATTGCAGTATTTAAACACATAATGCGGAAATGAAAGCGTGTCCTAAGTTGGGGACCTCTTTGTGCCCGAGGTAGGCCTAGCGACAAATNCCCTTAGGAGGACTAGGGGGAGGAGTAGGTGGAGGGCCCTTGGATCTGGTGCGATAGGCTGATGATGCCAGAATGCACGAACTAACCTTTGGGGAGGGGAGTAAGAAAAAATAAAAACAAAAGGTAACCAAGTCAGTGAGGATCATGAAAAGAATATTGCAGTATTTAAACACATAATGCGGAAATGAAAGCGTGTCCTAAGTTGGGGACCTCTTTGTGCCCGAGGTAGGCCTAGCGACAAATTGATTTGGAGAACTTAAAATGCTAAATGCCTCATTTTATTGATAATAAAAATAGAAAAATCCCAAAACGACAGACAAAAAATAAAAGTCACTAATGGCCATCTTATTACATTGATAGAAAAATAAAGACATTCCTATCGACTTGGTCCTAGAAGGACTTTCCCCAGATTCGGCATTCTTTCTTTCTTCTAACAGCTTTCCCAGCTCGCGAAGTCCCAGCAACAGGTAAGTTCTGGCTAGGTATCCTTCTGCAGCTCCCTCAGCCTTTTGACAATCTTCAACCCTTTTGATGAACTTCTCTTCCAAATCGATTATACCTCGTTCCAAGTATCCCAGCCTCTTGTTGCACTGATAGCCATGTCATTCCATTCCTCAATCAATCTTTTGTTGGACTCATGTATCTTGTGGTGATCATCCTCATTTTCCCAGATCCTTTTACGCAACTGGTTGAACTTGACTTGTGCTTTAGCCCTTTCATCTATAACCCTGTGACCTCGGACGTACCTCGGCTTGCTCTGACCACCCAGATCCTCTTCTAAACAACTAAGGTAGAAAGGGGTATAACCAGCGTGATACCTGTCTAGCTCGACGGTGTCTTTCTCAAGTATAACCTTGCAGTGCCACAGGTGCTGAGCTTGGCACTTGTGAGGACTGTCATTATTTTGAAAGTCGGCTCGAAGATGGCTCATCTTCTCGACCCTAGGGATGACTTGCTTCCTTCCTGCTTGCCTCATAACTCGAAGAGGGACGTAAGGGTATGTCCCCCTTAGACCAATCAGTATCAGAAATGATGCGTCTCGGGATCGAATGATGAACTCATCCGTTTGAAACCATTCGAACATCCATTGAACCTGTTCTTCAGTCAGGTTATCAAAAAGCTCGACCCATCCTTTAGCATTTTCAGATTGAGCGAACATGTTAGGGATATAGTTCATTCGCTTTGGGTGATGGAAAGAAATGTGGTCATCCCACATTCGGCGGTGGATGTCCTGTCGATATTCGCCCTTTTGGAGATGTTCCACGAGCCAAAATTGAAGTAATAAATTGCAACCTTCGAAATGCTTTTCTCCTTGTTGACACCTTTCTTAGGCCCGATATATATCCGCAACGATCATGGGCACAATGCTGAAATATTGCCCATTTACCCCTTCCATTATGGTCTTAGTTACCATGGCTAGCTTGGTATGGATCCTTTCCTTCTTTATCGGAAACACGATCGAACCCAAAAAGTAGACCATAACACGAATACTCGGCGATGGACGTGTCCCAGAGAGGTGATAGCAAACTCGTCATGGTAAGTACGGTATGATTTGCTGTAGCCATACCTTTCGTACAAGTAGTCAAAAGGAATGTACGAATCCTCCAGACATACCAATTCCGCGTCCTTTTTCAGACCCATCATTTTGAGGAAACTTTTGCCTGTGCAGTTCTCAGGCATCAGCAACCCCGGAGTTTCCCATACCAGGTTAGCCAGCCCTCTTATCTCTTCTATCAACGGCGCCATTTCGATGTTCCCAAAGCGTAACACGGATCTTTCACGATCCTAGAACAGGGTAGCAACCTCTACTATTATCTTGTTAGGCTGGATTTCAGAAGAGATGGTAGATTACCCAAGTGTTTCCTGACGATAGCTTTGTTGCTAGAGTGTAGATCCTCCCACCAACTCAGCAGTTTTGGGTGGATATTGGAGACCATGCCGAATCTGGGGACTTCGTGCCTCTCTTTTTTTTTTGCAAAACAAATAGGGTTAGGCCCTTACCCCCACCGGACTCGACTATTTAACGTTAATAATTAGCAGGAAGCATTCAGTTCTCCAAATAAATGCACAGAACGTGAGGGCGTCCGTTTGGGTTTAGGGAAACCGGTGGACTTTTGGATAAGGCTATCTTAAAAGCTAGTGTGCGGACGGCACTTTAGCTTGACTAGTTTTGACCATGATACATGCAATAGTGCAACAGAGTAAGGTTTCTATGGGGTATTAGACTGGTACCCTTGAGCGGACAACTCAAGGGGGAAAGGCACGGAACCGTCGACTGCACCGTTGATCGACTAGTTTAACCGCAAATAAACCTTTCCGAATTTAGTGGGTGATAATATAGGAAGGGCGAAAACACTCATCAAGCGTTGCTATAGTATTTTGTTTGGCACGAGTGGAGTATGAATGTTGAGCATGATTTATGCAATAAGTATTAAAACAAGTTGTCACGTATTTGCACGTTAAAGAAAGCGGTAAAATCGATAATAATGATTTAAAGCAGTTACAAAAGGAAACAAAGAGACATGTCAGTTACGTTTTGAAAAAATAAATACTCGAAGTAAACAATTAATTGAATGCAAAGGGAATAGGAAAGGGTGAGTGTATTTAAAAACAAAAGCATAAATTCACAAAACAATTTGAAATGGTAAAATCCTGGATATCCCCAGCAGAGTCGCCATACTGTCGCGCACCCTTTTTTTCCTCTTCCTCGCGGAATATCGAGTTTATGACATTAGTTTCGACAACTCTTTCCTTTTAGGAAAGGGGTTTGCATATTTTGAAAAGTCGCCATCTAACAATATTAAGGTAGGATAGGTCACCTAAGGGGTTCAATTACAACTATGTTGCTAACCAGAGATTTAGGTAAGGGCTTGAAATTATCCTAAGGGGAAGGTATTAGGCACCCCTCAGGATCCACAAGTGTGTTTCCCGGCCAAATGGTTTCGTTAATTTGTACAACTAACAAATAACAAGTAAAGGCTCAAATAAGAGGGGATTTAAGTCTTAAGCATATAGGTGTTTAGAAGACAGTAGGGATGATTACGAACTAGCATATACAAGTGTCCTAGGTTTATAATAATATGGATCACATCAATGCAATACCCGGCAATCACTCCTCGAAGAGGGGCTAAACGTGGTATTAGTGCACCGGTCATCAGATCCATATTCTGCCCTTCCCACCCCGTGAAGGTAATTAAAGCGTGCGTTGGTCACGGATTCTATTGCGTGCTATTACCCATCCCATCATATCAGTCCTAGAGGAGGTTAGGACTACTATCCTAAAGGGTAGGTACTAGGCAGACCCTCAGGTTTAAAGGGGTAAAATTCTAAGTGACAAACAACGACAATTAGGACTTTAGATAAGGGTAAAAAAATAAGAGCAGATTCAAGGCCCAGTCATAGGCATATAAGAAGTAGGTGCTAAGTGTACAGAAACATGCTGGTCATAAACAAATAAAGCCTAATTTAAACATGCAGAGGGGAGTTCAGGATCCTAGATACATGCTAAATAATAAGTAAAAGAAGAGCATGTTGAATTACAACAGTAATAGAAACATGTTGGTTTGAGGACTGAAATCTAAATTAGAACATACCAGTGAAGTGAAGAAATCAGTAACATAAATAGGAAAGTAGGAGATGCACAATAGTTAGCCTTGGCTTGCAGCCGGCTAACTTAGAATAGTAGTAGTTAGCACAGAAGAGAGAGCAGAGAGTCTTTTTAATTGTGAGAGAGAGAGATTTTTGAACGGATCCGTTCGTCTGTGTGTAATGAATTAACAGAGTATATATATAGTTAGAAAGCTTGATGAAAAACAAGGAAAAATCAGAATTAACCAGTGATTGTGGGACTGAATATCAATCAGTACCCAACTAGTACAAGTATCCCTATAATCAAGGGAGTGATTCACACGGTGAGTCTTAAATAAGGAAAGGAGCATATATAGCTTAGAGGAATATAAGAACAGTGTAAGTACAACAGGCAATTAGGTATCCCTTAATTGAAGGGGTTAAACTCAAACGGCTAGTAGGTAAAATAACAATTAAGGAAAGTTCTTATGTCTGTGACATATAAGGAAACAATTTCACCCCAATTCAAGCATGCAATTGACACTAGGTTCAGAAGATATCACTTAAGGAAATAGTAATCAATTAACAGTTAATCAATTATGTAACAAGGTAAGAAAATAAAGTTGGAAGTCAGTAAGAACATCTCATAAGAAATCAGTAGGGCTTCTCAAATCTCCAGGAATCAGGGGTGCAAACAAGGTAAAGTTGCAGAGAGTTAGGGATTCGGACATGAACAAAATCAGTTAGGCAAATAATAGGCAAGCAAAAGCATAGCATGGTAGGATCACATAGAATCAGAGATTTGAGGCTAGCACACATTTAAACGAAATATGGGAATCAGAGAGTTGAAACCCTAGTGACCATAGTAGCAAAATCACACAGGTTTAGAGACAAAGCAGTAACATTGAATATGATATAAGAAAAGAGAACATAGTCAGGGACCCTAATAAGCAAAACAGGGTAAAATCACAAAAAGCTTAAACATTTATGAGAAATAAGAGTTCATGCATTTAAACAAACAAATCGGTTAAAGAAAGACTCGTTATTAGGGAAGAACCTAGAGTTTTCAGCATTGTAAGTCAAAAATGAAAAGAGAACTCCGAGTAAATCATTGAATCATACAATGATATTAAAACATAAGCAAAATCATTTTTCGAAAGAGGGGTTATGAAACCCTAATTTTGAGATGAAAGATCGCTTAGAATAGGAATGTTTTTGAAGAAAACATGTAAAAAGCTTCATGATATACACAGATCTAAGACAGATCTAAAAGAAATCATAAAAATACCAGGAGTTAGGGTTTCAGAGAGCCCAGAGAAACAAGAAAAACCTTAAAGATGTCGCCAGCGTTAGCAGGAAAAGTCATGGCTCTTACTCAGATGGCCGGAGGAGGCCGGAAGATGGCATGAGGGACCATGGGTAGGATTTGAACCGCTCCAGGTTCACCTGAGGGCCTTAGGGTGTCATCAGACCGGTGTAGGGTGAAGCAATAACCAGGAGATAATGGGAGACCATAGTTTCCGGTGAGGGAACTAGCCGGAGAAGACAAACAAACTTCATCTTAGGAGGGAGGCAAGGGAAGATTCTAGAGAGAACCAGAGAGATAGAGAGAGAATGAGAGACTGGGAAAATGAGAGATCGGAGGGGGGTAGGTCTTAGTTAATTATGGAAGGTGGAATCTGGGTCGTTGATCTAATTCGATCAACGGCCCAGATAGATCGGGGGGTGGGCCGGGTATGAAATTGATTTGGGCTGGGTATGGAATTGGGTTGTTAAAATCTGATGGGTTGGGTTAGAATTAGGCTAGAATTTTAAAATATGTGGCTAATTATTAAATACCCAATTAAAAATAGATAAATAATTTATAAAAATAGCTGATAATTATAAAAATGAAATTGATGCTTAATAAAATTAAATTAACATGATTAATTAGTATTTAAAATATAAAATGACTAATTATTGGGCCAAAATAGCATAGAACATATGATTAGGCTATAATTGCAAAGTTATTGCAATTATAGCCAAAGAGTGCCAATCTGGCTAATTGTGAAATAATTTGATATTACCAAGGCCAAAAATAATGTATTAATTCAAGAGATGTCTTTGGAATCATTTGTAATGCAATCTACAATTAATTATTAGAGATAAAAGTACTGGGTAAATTAGAAATAAATTTGTAAAAACATGAGAAAATTATGGAAATATACCAATTGTTATGGAACTTGATTTTGAAGGTATATATGTAAATTTTAAAAATAATTTAAGGAATGATTGGGTATCAACAATGACCACATAGCTTATCACCATTCGAAGAGAATGAATTTTGTCCCGGACAGGTTTGCACAACTGGGAAACGCTGTGAGCTGGGTACATTTCTTTAGCAATTTGACTGATGACAAAGTACATTGGATGTTTGAGTGGTTCCCTAGTAGAGAATTCATCATCAGGTCGAGAGATGTTCCTCATCTAGTGTTAATCAGATTAGGGGGAATCTATCATTATACTCCTATCAGATTCATGAGGCAAGCTGGGAGGAGGAAACAGGTCTTACCACGAGTTTCCAAAATGGTTCATTACAAAGCATACTTCCAAGGGAATTCCATTCCATTCAAGTTCAAGGCACAGCACATGTGGCATCAAGAGATTGTTGTGGAGAAGGATACTATCGATCCAGATCGGTATCATATCGTCCATGTGTACTTCTAACCATCATGGTTGGATGATGACATAGCGGCAGAGGACAAGCCAGGGGTTGATTTGAGAAATAGGGTCATAGACGACATTGTTGAGGCACAAGTCAAATACAGGAGGTTGCAAAAAGGGTTTTTGAATCTGAGGCCAGGCATTTGGAACAACATAAAGTGGACATAGAAGCAATCAATGAATGGAGGGGAATCGCTACTAAGTCAACAGAGATGTTGGAGTATTTGGAGCAAGGTTTGATGGACCTTGAGGGAAAGATGAGGAAAAGGTTCTCGGATTGTCAGAACGCAGAAGGCAATGAAGGACGACATCTAGCAAGGGAATATCTGCTATTGGACATGCGCGACCTAGGGAACCTGATTGATGGGGCTAAGAAGACCAAGCTTGGAGAAGGTCCCTCTGGGACCGAGTAGATTAGGAATGATGTTTACTTATTCTCTAGATTCATTTTAGATTTCGATTATAATAAGTCAAATGCCATTATTGGCTCTTTATAATTATTGTCGTTTTAGTAGAGATTTGGTCTATTTATCATATCAATGAAATAACGCAGTTACCGGCATTGAGTTTTCTCCAAATCTATGTGTCGCTAGGCCTACCTCGGGCACAATGAGGTCCTCAAATTAGGACGCGAATTTACAATTTCGCAACATGTGTTTAAATACTGCAAATATCCTTTTAATATTCCCTACTGACTTGTTTACCTTTTGCTTTCTTCTTTCTTTGTTTATTTTCCATCCTCTAAGGTTGGTTCGTGCATACTGGCATCATCGGCATATCATACTAGATCTAGAGGTCCTCCACCTCCTCCTTCTCCAAGTGATCCTAAGAACAAAGGAAAATCTAAGATGGACGATATGAGTGGTATCAGGAAAGACAATGATGCACATGCATAGAATGTTGAAACTTCAGATGGTCGAAGTATGTCGGCGCAGAATGACTTGGTTTTACAGTTAGAACAAAAGATACTGGAGTTACAAGGGGAACTTGAGCAGTTCCGTAACTTGGCAAACCTTTCCCTCACCCTGAATGTTCCCGACATTAACCAAAAAAATGCCCAAAACTCAACACCTCCACAAAATACACAAAACCAGCACCCACAAAATCCTGTCGCAACTCATCAATATGCCATGCCTCCCCAATATCCTAATCCTCCACCAGTACCAACTCCTCCACAGCATCATCATCATCCGACCCAGTACCCATAAACTACCACCTACCACACTCCTCAAAATGCACCACAACCTACTCCTGATTCCCAAACCTCAACCAATGATCACCACTACACCCAAACCCCTTGAATACACCAAAGTAACCCTATATACATGGAAACCTTACCCCACACTTCATAACAAACCACGTACACGCCGGAATCCGCCGAGAAGGACTTGCTCATCAAGAACATAGCGGAAGAACTTAAGAAGCTTACAAGTTGAGTTCAAGGTGTTGAAGGTGGTAAAGGCATCGAAGGTTTGAACTATGAGGATTTATGAATTCAACCGGATGTAGAACTGCCAGAGGGTAACAAACCTCCTAAGTTCGAAATGTTCGACGGAACAGGTGATCCAAAGGTTCATCTGAGGACGTATTGCGACAATATCATAGGGGTTGGTAAATATGAAAGAATCCACATGAAGTTGTTCATGAGGAGCCTCACTGGAGACGCCCTATCCTGGTACATCAGTCAAAATCCAAAGAAGTGGATTAATTGGGTAAGCATGGCGTCATATTTCATGGATCGATTCAAATTCAATACATAGAATGCACCAGACGACTTCTATATCTAGAATCTTAAAAAGAAGACAACAAAAACTTTCCGTGAGTATGCTACTCGATGGAGATCAGAAGCTGCAAAAGTAAGGCCAGCACTGGAAGAAGAGCAAATGAACAAGTTCATTGTTCGAGCCCAGGATCCGCAATATTATGAGAGGTTGATGGTTATTGAAACCCATAAATTTTCCGACATCATCAAATTGGGAGAAATAATAGAGGAGGGAATTAAAAACAGGATGGTAACAAATTTTGAGGCACTATAGGCTACAAAGCCTTGCAGTCAAGGGGCATATCCAAAAAGAAATAAGTAAGGGTTGTAATGGTCGCCCAAGGTCCAAATTCTCCTCTCACATACCAAATACCTCCACCCACATATCAGCCTTCACCTCCCAGATATCAACAACCCGCCACTGCTTACCATACTAACAACACCAAGCCAGCATATTATCACTCACCATCAGCCCGCTAAAATTACCAAAAATCCAGGCCAAATTTCGACCGTAGACCACCCAGAAAATACACTCCTATTGCCGAACCCATCGATAAGTTGTATAAGAGCTGCCGGTTATGTCACTCCCATTCCCGTTGTCGCCATGGAAAATTCCTCTCAATGGGTCAATCCAAATAAGACATGTGCCTACCATTCGGGCATGAAGAGTCACATTATTGATGAATGTATCACTCTGAAGGAAAAGATACAGACATTGATTGATACCAAGGTTATATAGGCAAAGGAGGCTGCACCTAATGTCTGCAACAATCCCCTTCCAGATCACAGGGGTGAGGGGGTAAATGTGATAGAAACTGATGAAGAATGGGATCTAGAAGTGTCAATTGTCTTATTCGAGAAGGGGACGATCCTAAAAAACCTATAGTCACTATCACACCTATTATGGTACAAATACAGTCACCAATTGAAGTTGAGGTAGCCGCACCAACTCCATTCGAGGTTGAAGTAACAACGTCTTCAGTCGGGCCAGCTCCGTTCGAAGTAGAATTGACCACACCATTCACCATGACGGTAGCACCTACACCGTCCTTTAATTCCAATGCCATACCCTAGGACTATGCTGCAGAAGCAAGAAGAAAAGGAAAGGGGAAAATGGAATAAATTGGTGCAGCACAAGGTATGACCAGAACTGGTAGGGTTTATACGCCCGAGCATCTAGGGGGAACAAGTAAAGAAGCCGCTTCCAAACAACCTATCATTGAAACCGGCCTGGATGATATTTGGAGAAAGGTGCAAGCGAGAGAGTATTCTGTGGTTGATCATCTGAACAAGACCCTAGCTCAGATATCCATTCTATCACTACTGCAAAATTCCGAAGCACATAGTAATGCATTGATGAAAGTGTTGAATGAGGCTTATGTACCCAACCCAACAACATTATCAGTAGAGAGATGGCCAACATGGTAGGACAAGTATTGAAAAGACATAAGATCACTTTCCACAAAGATTAACTGCCGCCGGAATGGTTGAGTCACAATAGGGCGTTGAACATCACAGTGCAGTGCGAAGACAAATTCATTGACAGGGTCTTGATAGATGGGTATTCACGTCTCAACATCTGTCCGTTGACTACTTTAAAGATATTAGGTAAAGGTTTTCATGAAATACGAGCAGGAACTATGAATGTAAAAGCATTTGATGGGTCTCAAAGGGCCACGATTGGAGAAACCAACCTCTATTTACAAATGGGCCCAACTTGGTTTGATGTTGAATTCCAAGTGCTCGATATATCCGCCTCATACAATATGCTATTGGGACGGCCTTGGATACACGTCGCTGGGGCTGTAGCATCTACTATGCATCAGGCTGAAATTCGAATGGAACCATCAGGAGGTGATCATTCATGGAGACGGGAGTAACCCTATTTACACTAACCAGACTGTTCCGATTGTGGAGAATTAAATGGAAGTTAGGGGAGAGACTTACCATCGCATTGAGCGTGTTAACTCGATCGAGAAGGATAAATGATGGAGTAGCAAAATAGAAAGCATATTGGCATGGACAGTGTATGAACCTGGAAGAGGACTTGGCAAGAATCTCCAAAGGATCACCAAACCAATACAGTTAAAGTGTCACGGCACAACCTTTGGACTTGGATATCAATACACCTGGCACGAGTATCAGAATTGGTCGCCACCATGTCGTGGTCGTTATTACCCCCTTGAGAAATCGATACCACATTTGAGCCAATCCTTCCATCAGGACGATATGATGTGGGAATCTGAAGAAGATGAAATGCTAGCTGGTTTAAGGAATCTGTTCTTGGAAGATGAAGATATGGACTACAGCGTAATAGTTGAGGAGGAGGAGGAGGAAGGCCTCGTCATCCAGACAGTGGAGAAGGGAGTTTTTCTCAGGAACTGGACTGCCACACCATCAAGGGCCCTCCGAGTTCCGGGGTAGCCTAGCTGCTAGCATCATTTACCCTAAAAACAATTTTTATGAAGGTTTTTTTAAACATTTTATAATTTTGCCATATTTGCTTTGAAACAATTGATTGAATCATTAAAAGTAATTTTTGTTTTGACATTTTGGTACTTATAAATGATTTGCTATTTTATTATTTATTATTATCCTTCATATTTTTCTCTATAGCATTACTATTTCTTATCTTGATGAACCAACAACTGTGACATGTAATGAGATAACGCAACATAAGGATAGTGACTCAGAAGAAATAGAAGAAGAGGATATGATACCTAAGGAAGTCGTCAGAGAAGTGAAAAATTTTGAGAACAAGCCTAAGTCCAATCTGGAAGAAACCGAGATAGTCAACTTGAGAGATTCTGAAACAGTCAAAGAAACTCGATGTTACATCCCGTACCTTAGCATTAGGATGTGCCGTAGTAAATCCACATGAGTTCGAAAGGATTATGTCTATTAGGAGGTTATAGAGGGTTTAAGACATTATTATTATTATGAGACCCTGTAAATTTACAACCTTGATATCATTAGATATTATGTTAGTATGGTATTTTATTTTAAGTGAAGTATTCTAGTAAAAGTTTTATAAGTATAATTTTGGATAGTTACCATTATTACTATTTTCGAATATGGTAAATTATACATATAATATGAGAAAGTTTATGAGATTTTCTTTATTGTAAAGATAGAAATTATTTTTTCACAAGAAAAGAAGGCTATCTTTTTATCATTTTAAGAATTAAACGTCCGAGAATTTGTACTCTTTATACAAGATTAGCAAAATTAAAAGTTGAGAAAATATATGTATTTTTACATAGATGTTTTAACGAAATAATAGTATATGTATTTATTTTATATGGTACCACATGGCTATGATAGTAAGGTGTATAAAGTGTATTAAAAATAAGTAAAATTTTAAGTAATTTGAGACAATTCTTAGTTATGCGGGTAATTGGCTAATTATCGGGTAGCGGGATATTACCTAATTAATTAATAAGTTAGTGAATAAATATTTAAAATCCCCACCCCCACCCCACGTGGCAGTAGGCCACTATTAATACATATGACTAAGTAGTCATATGAGCTTAGGTGGCTATCTAAAATGAATAAGTCATCAACGTGTAAAGCATTCAAAGTTTATAAAAAGTTTGGTCTCTTTTATAGAAATTTGGTTCATTTGGACAGAGAATATCAAAGTGAGATATATGTCTTCCTTCCTAATTCAAAGTATTCAAGAACAGACGCTAAACTCCATCCGAAAAGCTTCCAACGAAATTCTTGCAACCAAACAATTCCAACGAGAATTGTTAGAACCGTAGCAACGTAAAATTTTGCGTTTCTAAAAGAGTACGGTGCAATATTTTTCAAGAGCACCATACGGATGTAACGACCCGATCAGTCGTTTTGAGAGTTTTAGTCCCATTTCCCCCGTTTCTGCTTCATTATATGTGGTTCAGCATCATTATGTTGTGTCAGGTGGGTTGGCTCAGGTTCGAAGCGAATTTTGGAGAGAAATGAGACACTTAGTCTCTTAACTTGGTTCAATAGTTGGAAAAGTCAACCGGAAGTTGACTTATAGGTATATGATCTCGGAATGTGGTTTTTATGGCTCGGATAGCTTCATTAGGTGATTTGGGACTTAGGAGTGTGCTCCGAATGCTTTTTGGAGGTCCGGAGTAGAATTAGGCTGGAATAGGCGAAATAGAGTTTTTGGGGCTTTCCGGTCGGCAGTGGAAAATTAGCTATCAGGGTCGGAATGGAATTCCGAAAGTTGGGACAAGTTCGTGGTATCATTTTGGATGTGTGTGCAAATTTTTAGGTCATTCAGACGTGTTTTGGTTGGTTTCGGCATCATTGGAGAATTTCGGAAGTTTAGGAATCCTTAGGCTAGAATTTTGGACTTATTTGGTGTTTTGATGATATTTTTGAGTGTAACGGGGGTTTGACTAAGTTCGTGTGATGATATATGACGTGTCGGCATATTTGGTTGAGGCCCCGAGGGGCTCGGGGTGATTTCGGATGGTCATCGGAAGGGTTGGATTTGGATTATGCAACAGAAAGGCTGTTGGTGTGATTTTTCTGGTGAGGCAGCACCTGTGGACGGGGAGCTGCAGGTACGATGCGTGCAGGTGCGGAGAATGTGCCGCAGGAGCAGAAAATGGAGGCTTGGGCAGCTCCCGCAGATGCGAAAGAAGGATCACACATGCAAGCCCGCAGGTGCGAATGGTAAACCGCAGATGCGAAAAATGTGAGCTTAAGTGGAAATTGCAGATGCGCACCTAGGACCGCAGGTGTGAGTTCGCGGGTGCGAGCAAGTGACCGCAGGTGTGGAACCCCTGGGCATAGCACATAAATATTTGCCTTCGCGAATTTAGGCATGTTTCATCATATTTTCATACGGGTTGAGGCTTTTGGGAGCAAATTGAAGAGGGATTTCAAGGGATTTTCGTGGAGGTAAGTTTCTTGGACCTACAACTCGATTCTATGTTGGTATTTGACTGATTAAGCATGGAATTGCTGGAATTTAATGGTACAATTTGAGGGGTTAGGGCTTGGAAATTTGAGACTTTGATTTAAGGATTTGAGGGGTCATTTGTCGTCGGATTTTGATATATTTGGTATGTATGGAATCGTGAGAGTGTAAGGATTCTAGTTTTTTTATTTTTATCCGATTTCGAGACGTGGGTCTGGGGGTCGGGTTTGGCCAATTTCGGGATTTTTAATGTAATTTGAGTATTTTTCGCGTGGGCTTTGTTCCTTTAGCCTATATTGATGGTATAAATCTGATTTTGAATAGATTCGGGGAGATTTGAGGCCGAGTCGAGTGGCAAGGTAATCGCGAAGTAGATTTTCATCCGATTTAAGGTAAGTAATGACTGTAAATCTTGTTCTGAGGGTATGAAACCCCCGACTTCCCATTATATCACCATTTGGAGTGATGCACATGCTAGATGTCGAGTGTGTGGCGTGCACTGTTGGGAGATTGTGACTTGGTCCATCCCGTAGAAACTATTAAGTTGCGCATTTGATTCTAAATCATATGATATTTCATGTTTTAAAGATTATCACTATGTTTTTGACGGAATGCCGTATTTGGGCCTAATTCCATGTATTTGGACCCTTGGGGGCTTTTACTGCTATTCCTCACTGTGTTGACTTATGATTTACACTCAGTCATATTATGTATAACTGATTTCGAAACTCAGTCTTATTTACTCTATTTTTGAGATATAAAATGATATTTTTGGTCGAGTACCCCGTTTTACTGATAGCCCGAGTGGCTTTTTGAGAGGTTTCTGACTGAGTGAGGCCGAGGGCCTATGTCGTGAGGATATTATGGGATCGGGTTGCGCGCCGCAGCATGTTATACTGTTTATGATGACTGAGTGACGCCGAGGGCCTGATTTGTGAGGACATCATATGGGATCGGGCTGCACGCCGCAGCATGTTATTGATAGGTCGAGTGCCAGAGTGATTGATGCCATGATTTGGCCTGTTATAGCGCTTGAGCTGTAGGAGCCCCTCCGGATTCTGTACACCCCTAGTGAGCGCAGGTACCTACTGAGTGCGAATGCCGAGTGACGAGTGATTGGGAGGCATGAGTGACTGTGAGGTTGTCCGAGGGGCTGATTATAAGTGACTGTGAGGTATGCCCGAGGGGCTGATTCTGAGTGATGTTACGCCCGAGGGGCAGTTTCTGATACATGTTTTTCCCGAGAGGCTTTTTATGATTTTTATTAGTTTTACACTAAACTTATTGAAAGTTATATTGAAATGGTTGGCAAGTATACTCTCAAATGATTTTTACTGAAATCGGCTTTTAAGCGTGATGATTTAACGTATACACTGTTGGAAAGAAAGATTGTGCCTCTTGTGATTTGATGACCTGATTTTATATGTTTCTTACTGCTCAGACCTTATTTACTTTCATTACTACTGAGTTGACGTACTCACATTACTCCATGCACCTTGTGTGCAGATTCAGGTGCTAGGGCTGACTGAGAGTTGATTTACTGTACCAGAGATTTACGGAGATTAGCAAGGTAGCTGCATGCGTCCGCAGCCTTGCCCTTCTCCTTCTTACTATTATAGAGTTTATTTTCCAGACTTGTATATTTTCTTTAGATGCTCATGACCAGTGACTCCGGTATCTTGGGGTTGTATTTAACATTCGGCGTGGCTTTATAAAATGATTAAATGAAAACTTTATGGATTATCAGTTTAATAATGATATAAATGAAAGATTCTTTATGTTTTAAGTGTTAATTTGGCTGGCCTAGTTCCATGATAGGCGCCATCACGACTAAGTTAGATTTGGGGTCGTGACAACGGATTTTTCCCTACTCCAGGTATGTTAAGGCTAATCCCTTCCTTCATTTTGCATGATATCATAATTACACAAGTTTGATAACGAGGCATAAAGAAAAATTCATGTCCCGGAATTTACGTATATTTTTCTAGTCTTGTAAGTTACAATATTCTCCTTATCAGGACTTCCTATTCAATTGATTATTTCCTTTTTCCAATCAAGAAAGAAGAAAGTCTATATATAAAGTATTACAGTATTTTCATTACCATCGAGCTATAATCGATGGGCAGGCCCCTATTGGGCAACCTCTGATCAGATGGTAAGATATATACCAAGCCTACTGTGACCGAGCGCCTATGAGTGAGCCCAGTTGGTCAAGATACAGAGCCTAGCATGGTCGAGCGCTGAGCGAGCCTACTACGCCAGAGCAGTTGTACATATATACCGAGCCTTATAGGGCTGGACAGCTATTTTACTTACAATATTGAGAGGGATGAGTCAGTATCAGCAGGTAAGCATATCTTCAGATTATCTTTTACTTCCAGTTGCTTTCACTTATTATATTATCAGTTCAATTCAGTTTCAGCTTTCAGTATATTGCCTTACATACTCAGTACATTATTTTGTACTGACGCCCTTTTCTGGGGGCGCTGCATTTCATGCGTGCAGGTATAGATAATCAGTTTGACGAGCTCTCATAGTAGACGAGATTGGCATTCAGCAAAGGATCGATAAGGCTCCACCTCATTCGGAGTGCAACTGAGTCTATGAGTCATCGTTTTAGAATTATGCAACAAACTTATGGGTAGGCCGGTACCCTGTCCCATTTGATGTCAAATAACTTAGAGGCTTTGTAGACGGAGGTTCATTTTGTATAGTATGTCAGATATGTATACATGTTTTAAATACGATGGTTCATTGATACAGTGTTTGCCCACTTATAGCTATACATTATGAGTTGTGGCTATGTTGGCCCATGATAATTACAAAAAAAATGAGTTACAGAGTGGTTCGCTCGGGCCAGTACGGGACCGGGTGCCGGTCTCGCCCCCCAGGTTTGGGGCGTGACAAACTGTTATCAGAGCGGGTCGTGTCCTAGGGAGTCTACAAACTCGTGCCTAGTAGAGTCTCACTTATGGGTGTGTTGCGCGCCACATTTATAATTGAGAGGCTATAGGGCATTTAGGAAATGTTACCCTTCTTTTGTTTCCAGATTGTGCCATAGAGTTGAGTCGTAAGAAGTCAGTATAAAGTTTCCACCGAATTCTGTATGCACTAGAGGTGCTATCACAATAGAGCTTTATGGCGTAGATGTAATTTCTACTTATGTGGAAGGGAAGTTATGAAAGAAACAAGAAGTACGATGCAAGATTGAAAAGTAAGAAAACTAAAGGTGAAGAACATACGAGATACTCAAGTACAAAAGATTGTGAACAATTCAGAACTCATATAAAGGTTGGGTTTTAGTCTAGCATACAGAGGAGAACCTAGTGAAAGTTTTGAAAATCTCAAAGAGTTAACATTCGAGGACGAATGTTTCTAAAGGGGGGAAGGATGTTACGTCTCGTACCTTAGCATTAGTATGTGTCATAGTAAATCCACATGAGTTCGAAGGGATTATGTCTATTAGGAGGTTATAGAGGGTTTAAGACATTATTATTATTACTACAAGACCCTGTAAGTTTACAACCTTGATATCGTTAGATATTATGTTAGTGTGGTATTTTCTTTTAAGTGAAGTACTTTAGTAAAAGTTTTATAAGTATAATTTTGGATAGTTACCATTATTACTATTTTCGAATATGGTAAATTATACATATAATATGAGAAATTTTATGAGATTTTCTTTATTGTAAAGATAGAAATTATTTTCTCACAAGAAAAGAAGATTATTTTTTTACCATTTTAAGAATTAAGCGTACGAGAATTTGTACTCTTTATACAAGATTAGCAAAATTAAAAGTTGAGAAAATATATGTATTTTTACATAGATGTTTTAACAAAATAATAGTATATGTATTTATTTTATATGGTACCACATGGCCATAATGGTAATGTGTATAAAGTGTATTAAAAATAAGTAGAATTTTAAATAATTTGAGATAATTCTTAATTATGCGGGTAATTGGTTAATTACCGGGTAGCAGGATATTACCTAATTAATTAATAAATTAGTGGATAAAGATTTAAAATCCCCACCCAAACCCCACGTGGTTGTAGGCCATTATTAAGACAAATGACTAAGTAGTTGTATGAGCTTAGGTGGCTATCTAAAATGAATAAGTCATCAACGTGTAAAACATTCAAAGTTTATAAAAGCCTTGGTCTCTTTTATACAAATTTGGTTCATTTGGATAGAGAAAATCAAAGTGAGATATATGTCTTCCTAAATAATTCAAAGTATTCAAGAACAGACACTAAACTCCATCTGAAAATCTTCCAACGAAATTCTTGCAACCAAACAATTCCAACGAGAATTGTTAGAACCGTAGCAACGTAAAATTTTGTAGTTCTAAAGGAGTACGGTGCAATCTTTTCCAAGAATATCATACGGATTTTTCCCTACTCCGGGTATGTTAAGGTTAAGCCCTTCCTTCATTTTGCATGATCTTGTTATAACACAAGTTTGATAACAAGGCATAAAGAAAAATTCATGTCCCGGAATTTACGTATATTTTTCTAGTCTTGTAAGTAACAATATTCTCCTTATCAGGACTTCATATTCAATTGAGTTTTTTCTTTTTTACAGTCAAGAGAGCAGAAAGTCTATATATACAGTATCACAGTATTTTCATTACCATTGAGCTATAATCGATGGACAGGCCCCTATTGGGCAACCTCCGATCAGATGGTAAGATATATACCGAGCCTACTGTGGCCGAGCGCCTATGAGTGAGCCCAGTTGGTCGAGATACAGAGCCTAGCATGGCCGAGCGCCTATGAGCGAGCCTACTACAGCAAAGCAATTATACATATATACTGAGCCTTATAGGGCCGGGCAACTATTTTACTTACTATATTGAGAGAGTTGAGTTAGTATCGATAGTTAAGCATATCTTCAGATTATCTTTGACTTCCAGTTGCTTTCACTTATTATATTATCAATTTAGTTTCAGCTTTAATATATTTCCTTACATACTCGGTACATTATTTCGTACTGAAGCGCTTTTCTGGGGGCGCTGCATTTCATGCGTGCAGGTATAGATAATCAGTTTGACGAGCTCTCATAGTAGACGAGATTGTCATTCAGCGAAGGATCGGTAAGGCTCCACCTCATTCGGAGTGCAACCAAGTATATGAGTCATCGTGTCAGAATTTTGCTACAAACTTATGGGTAGGCCGGTACCCTGTCCCATTTGATGTCAAATAATCTTAGAGGCTTTGTACACAGAGGTTCATTTTGTATAGTATGTCAGAGGCCTTGATGGCCCATATGTATACATGCTTTAAATACGATGGTCCATTGATACAGTGTTTTCCCACTTATAGCTATACATTACGAGTTGTGGTTATGTTGGCCCATGATAGTTACAAAAAAAAATGAGTTACAAAGTGGTTCGCTCAGGCCAGTACGACACCGGGTGTCGGTCTCATCCCCCAGGTTCGGGGCGTGACACTCGCATAAGCATTCACCTGTCTCCATCAGAGAAAGAAGAGTACACCCATTTCCTGAAAGAATATGAAGAAATTTTTGCATGGTCTTATGATGATATGACTGGTTTGAGAACATCAATAGTGGCTCATAAACTACCTACTAACCCAACGTGTCCGCCGGTAAAACAGAAGCTTAGAAAGCTCAAGCCAGATATGAGTCTGAAAATCAAAGAAGAACTCACCAAGCAGATCAAATCTAAGGTTCTCAGAGTGGTTGAATATCCGACTTGGTTGGCCAACATCGTGCCAGTTCCGAAGAAGGATGGGAAAGCCTGAGTATGCGTCGATTATCGGGACCTAAATAGAGCAAGTCCCAAAGATGATTTCCCATTACCCAACATACACATACTGATCGACAAGAAAGACATGATGAGTTTCTTAGGGAATCTCAATTACATCAGTCGCTTCATAGCACAATCACCCGTGATATGCGAGCCAATTTTCAAAATGTTAAAGAAGGATGCCACAACCAGTTGGAATGAAGACTGCCAGAAAGCTTTTGAAAAAATCAAGGAATATTTGTCCATACCGCCAGTCTTGGTCCCGCCAGAACCTGGTAGACCACTGCTACTCTATTTGTCCGTACTAGATGGGCTTTTGGTTGTTACTTGGGACAACACGACGAGACAGGGAGGAAAGAACAGGCCATATACTATCTGATTAGAAGTTCACACCCTATGAAGCACGGTATTCTTCTTTGGAACGCACCTGTTGTGCTCTGACATGGATAGATCAGAAAATGAGGCACTACTTCTGTTCCTATACCACATATCTCATATCAAGGATGGATCCTCTGAAATATATTTTCCAGAAACTCATGCCTACAGGGAAGCTGGCAAAATGTCAGATACTGTTGAGTGAATTTGACATCGTCTATGTGACTCAGAAGGCGGTTAAGGGACAAGCATTAGCAGATCATCTTGCATAAAATCCTGTAGGAGGAGAATATGAACCACTAAAAACGTATTTTCCCGATGAATAAGTATCATTTGTAGGAGAAGATATCGCCGAAGCCTAAGACGGTTGGAGAATGTTTTTCGATGGAGCCGCAAATTTCAAAAGAGTGGGTATCGGAGCCGTTTTGGTGTCAGAGACAAGTCAACATTATCCGGTATCCGCAAAACTCAGATTTTTGTGCACCAATAATATGGAAGAATATGAGGCTTTCATCTTGGGGCTCAATTTGGCCATTGACATGAATATCCAGAAATTGCTGGTAATTAGTGATTCAGATCTTCTGGTACATCAGGTTCAGGGTGAATGGGCTACAAAGAATACCAAGATATTACCATATCTATATCGTGTGCAAGAGATGATGAAGAGGTTCATGAAGATAGAATTCAGACATGTCCTGATAATCCAAAATGAGTTCGCAGATGCACTGGCCACTTTGTCCTCCATGATACAACACCCGGATAAGAATTTCATCAACCCTATTATGGTAAGGATTCATAATCATCCATCTTACTGCGCTCATGTTGAAGAAGAAACAGATGTGAATCCGCGGTTCCATGATATCAAGGAATACCTGGCAAAAGGGGAATACTCGGAGCATGCAAATCATACCCAGAAACGCATGTTCCGAAGATTATCCAACCATTTCTTCCAAAGTGGAAGGAACTCTGTACGGAAGGACTCTAGACCTAGCTATTGTGCATATACACAACCAAATCCTTGCGAGTTATGATTCTAGTTGCTCTGCATGATTTAATGATGTTATTTTCAGTTGTTGCCGAAGATAATTAGGATAAAATGTAAATATAGAGGTCCTCTGGCATGAGTTATTAGAAAAAACAATGCAAGTATTAGTTGTTCTGCATTACTAAACAATTGTTTGTTATACATCATATTTGATATTATCCTATATATAACTAATACATAGCAAATCATAAGTTTGGTTAAAGACATGATTGCCCCTCAAATCCCTTAAAGTTGTAGAAAGTTAAAGAATGTGAAAGATTTTTTTGTAAACAACTAATTTTTAAGAAATTATGCAATGTTTTTTAATACACCAAACCAAATCGTGGTTAAGAAATAATCTCAGCATAACTAATGCCAGCATAACAAATATTAGCATTACTAATACTTGTATAGGTCAAAATATACTTTAGAATATTTAGGTCAAGATAGTATTAGAGGAAAAGTTCCAAAGTCGTCATTTGTCAAAATGGCCCAAGAAGTGGCGAAGCATGTGGTCGAAGAGTCAACAAAGGCCGAAGTTGATGTGTCAACAAGGGTCGAGGTGAGGTCTAGTACCTTTGACAGAGTTATAACATCTAGTTTCAAGATAGGATATTAAAGAGAATATTCTAGTGGATAATCTCTATACTTGTAAAATTAGGGTTTCTTAGGAGCATGTTCTGTATAAATAGAAAAAGACACAATGGTAAGGGACATGTGATATTCATTTGTAAGAAATACACTTTGACTTGAAAAAAGAGAATCGGATCTCATTTGCTGAGATACAAATATCACTTTTTCACTGAGATTCTTGTCTATATTTTTTCACTAGATCCGAGAATAACTCAAACATTCAAAGGATTGTATATTATTCATCATTATCAGAAAGAACATCCACTTATTTCATCCTTTCTTGGGTGACTCATTCATTATATTTATTTAAATGTCATTTATTGCTATTATTGATATTGAATGTTACATTATTGCTTCTGATTTCTAGAATATTTATTGTATGCCACCGTCGCGGTCTGACCGTATCTACATAGTACTTGTTTCTTCTTTAAGAACTCCATATCGGGAAATTATTGTTAGCTAATATTAATCCTTATTAATATAAGTTTAGTTATTTGAACAAAATCTTTATATTTTCGTAAACCAATTTGTTTCCTCTAGATCTACAATTAATGCAAGTCACTAACATCAAAAAACCCTGAGATCTCCTTTCTTTGTGTATACAAAACCCTACATGGAAGGTAACTAAGGAGAAAGGACAAAAATAACAAGTGACTTCCCAACAAACCTCATGAATATCATCAACAAAAGCTGCGAAACAGTAAGTGAGAATAGGACGCCACATGCGTCCCTAGGCGAGAGAGTTCATCATGCCCGCACTACAACATAACAAAACCCAGTGGAAAAGCGGCATCCACGTCTACAGAGGAAGGGACGCCCCCAACTGTGAAAAAACTCCTCGATGCATGGTTGACCGACACGCTAGCAAGCATCCTCAACAAACTCGCCCCAGGCGTGACTGCAGAAACCTCAAGGACCTGCACGATACAACAGGCAGATGAGCAGTGCAACCGTACCCTCCCTCCAACAACAGGTACAACAGGCAGACGAGCAGTGCAACTGTCCCCTCCCTCTAACGACAGGTGTAACTCATAATGTTATTGATAGTGCAGGTAAAAACGCCCCCGCTGCCATTCTAAAAAGGATGAAAGAAATGGAGAATGAAAATAAAGCACTCTGAGACCAGATGAAATACACCAAGAATGGGTTGACAAGATATCGGGCTCTCCTAAGCTGCTGCCAAAAAGGGACGCCAGAAGGTTCGTAGAGCATCCATATAGCGATGATGCAGCCCTGCATTCCATACCAAAGACCTTCAAAATGTTGCCCTACCTTAGGATAAACGACAGAATGACTGGTCTTAAAGATCATGTGACTCATTACGTCACCGCCGTGAAAGGAAACGACCTCGGCAAGATAGTGCCACGCTGTATCACGCTAATCGATTTTAATAATGCAGTTGAGCGAACATACGGGGAAATTACACTCCTTGTCTTGGTCGTTGGCGTGACTCTAGAGATGACATTCCATATCATGGACCATGCCACTGTTATAACGCCATAGTAAAATGACCATGGATAAACCCCATGAGAGCCATCCCATCCAACATATACCATGTAATTAAGTTCCCGACACTATGGGGATATTTAGCATACGCGGAGAACAACACACGTCCCAGGAGTGAAATCGCATTTCCTCGGACAGCACAACCATCCAACATATAAAAGACAAAGAAAAAGAGGCATAGCAATCGACAAGGTCGAGGTCGAAGCAAGAAGAAACTAGGGATGTCATCATGGATTCCGACATAGTTGAGGCTGCAGGTTCAACTATAGAAGACCTCGACCTCGTTCAATTGGACCTCAACAATCATAACAAGAAGTCCTATATTGGTTGTAAACTCCAAGAACCAGGTAAATTTAGTCAATTCTTAATAGCTAATGCAAATTTGTTTGCTTTCAACCATGTAGATATGCCGGGCATCCCAAAGGAAATTGCCACACACAAGTTAAACGTCAACCAATTCCACCCCCAGTAATGCAAGTTAGACGTAAATTCAACTTCGCCATCAACGATGCAGTCGGTAAGGAGTAGAAAATTTGTTAGAAAGCGTCTCCTTCAAGGAGTCAAAGCACCCCAAGTACATTGCCAACGTAGTGATGGTCAAAAAGAAAAATGGGAAATGGAGAATATGCGTGGATTTCACATACTTGAACAAATCATCCCCGAAGGATTTGTTCCAGTTACCCCACATCGACCAGCTCATTGACGCAACAGTCGGGCATGAACTATTGACTTTCTTGGATGCTTACTCAGACTATAATCAAATTCTCATGGAGGGAGAATACCACATTCATCACCCACCAGGGAACGTATCGTTATCGGATCATGTCGTTTGGACTAAAAAATGTGGGGGCTACTTATCAAAGGTTGGTAACTAAGATGTTCAAAGACCAGCTCGGTAAGACCATGGAGGTATATGTAGATGATATGTTGGTCAAGTACAAAAGGGCAGAGGACCACATTGATCATTTGAAAGAAACTTTTGACACACTCAGACGATACGGAATGAAGTTGAACCCAAAGAAATGCGCTTTTGGCATAGTCTCGGGAAAATTCTTGGGTTTCCAGGTGTTACAGAGAGGTATCGAGGTCAACCTAGACCAAATCAAATCTATCGAGGGGATACTAGAACTCTTAACCACCAAAAGGCAAGTCCAAAGCTTGACTGGCCGTATCGCCGCCCTATCAAGGTTCATTTCGCAGTTGTCAGATAGATGTCACAAAAATTTTGGAGTACTCGAGAAGGACAACAGCCTCAAATGGACTTCTGAATTCGTCCAGGCTCTACAACAACTAAAGTCATACCTATCATCATCACCCCTGCTTTTGTAACCCAAACCTGGGGAGCAACTCCTCGCATATCTAGCTGTATCCAAAGTAGCAACAAGCGCAGTCTTGATCCGCAAAAACAAAGGTTTGAAATCTCACATCTATTACATTAGCAAAACACTTGTCGACGCCGAGACAAGGTCACACCTCGAAAAACTAGCTTTGGACTTGGTCGTAGCTTCACGGAAGCTTAAACCCTATTTCCAATGCCACCCCATCTCGGTCATCACAACTTTTCCCCTGAGGAGCATTTCGCATAAACCCGAGCTATTGGGGAGGTTGTCCAAATGGACCATCGAGCTAAGCGAGCATAATATCACATATCAGTCGCAAACAGTGATAAAGTCACAAGTGTTCGCCGACTTCGTCGCCAACTTCAGTGCAAAAATAATGCCTGAAGTCGAAATGGTAGCCCTCAAAGCTTCCCTCCAAACACAAGACCTTTGGGTCCTATACACCGATGGCACATCCAATGCATCAGGCTCTGGTCTGGGACTCGTACTCGAGGTCCCTACAGGCAAAGTAATTCTCCAGTCCATTAGTTGCCCTTATATGACTAATAATGAGGCCGAGTATGAGGTCGTAAATGCAAGGTTAAGGCTAATACTCAAATATGGGGAAAAACGGTTGAAACTCCGTTGTGACTCCCAGCTCATGTTCAACCAAGTCACAGGGACTTTCCAAATCAAGTAACAAAGATTACAAAAATACCAAACTGAAATCTGCAAGTTATTGCCTCAGTTTGACGAATGACAGCTCGATCAAATACCACGAGCGCAAAATGCCGAAGCAGATGGCCTCGCCAAACTAGTCGCAGCTACCAAAAGTATCACAACCGGAGATAAAAACGTAGTACACCTCCTCAACTCATCACTAGACCAAATCGAGGTAAGAACCCTAAACTTAACTTGGAACTGGCACAATCGCATTATCGCATATTTGCAAGACAGCACACTCCCAGGCGACAAAAAAGAGGTCAAGAAACTAAGAATGCTAGCGGCCAGATATAGTCTCCTTCATAGCGACCTGATAAAAGAAAAATATTATGCATAAAATAAGTAATTATTTAATTCCTAATACTAATAGTGTTAATTTTCTTTGCAGGAATACTATACTTTAATAATAAATTCAAAATGCATCAACTATGGAGATATATGGAAAAATAAATTAAGTCTTGAAGCTTTCAAAGAAAAAAATAAAGAAAGAAAAAAAAGGAAAAATAAGAAAAAGAAGAATAAGAAAGCAAGTGGCAGGCGCCAACTTGCCAAGTTGAAAGCAAAAGCTTGGTTTTGCAACTTGAAGCAAATCTGTAGTGAATCTAATACTTTATTATGAAAATCTGAAACTTTAGATTTCATGAGCCATATTTACATGCTATTTCACGGAGAATTCAACTATAAATAGAGAGGAACGAGCTTCACACAAGGGATATTCTAAAGAGCTTCTTCTTTTTCTTGTTTCTTTCACTACTTTCTTTTCTTCTTTTAACTATTATAGTATCTTCATTTCTAGTTCTGAATAAATTGTAATGTTTGAAAATTACTCTAGTTCCTATTTTTAATTAAATAGGAGAAATTATTCTCTTGAATATTTCTTTCTATTTTCTTATTTAATGGGTAAGAATACCTCCATAGTCAGTACTAACTCTATTATGGAGTAATTTTTTCTTGTGTTGTGAGAATGACGGATCTTAATATTTTTATATAATAGTAGATATTATTCCTCAATTTCACATGCTTGGGCTGAAGCTTTTTATTTAAATTTTATATGCTGTATAGTTAGGTGTTATTTAATTTGTTAACATCTATCTATTTCATACTATATATTAACTTCTTTCTAATTCTGTAATCGAGAGAGGTGGAAGAATTAATATATTTAATTTTGGTATTGATAAATGTTAACTTTTAGTGACATCTAGCTCTTATATATTAAAATTTATTTTACACTTATTTGTAATCGAAAGAGGGGAATATTGTAGTAATCAATTATAACAAGTGGGGTAACCGAAAGAGACTTACTATAAAAGAGCATGTTTTAGTTCAAGTATATATTTCTGGTTCTTTAATATCATCATTTTAACGATTAATTTGTATAACCGAGAGGAGTGCAATTAATTGTTCAAATATAGTAATAATATGAGAAATAAAAATTGAAGAATAAATATATCTACAATATAATAAAAATATATAGTGAAGTCAAGATCCCAACACCTTTTTATTATATTTGTGAAAAATAAAATATTTGTATTGTTCCATTCATGCATTTTTAGTTAGTTAATTCACAACCCAACTCTTTCTGATATTCTCAAATAGTAATTAAAACAAGAAACATCTGTAGAATAGATAAACCAATCTCGGTGGGTTCGACATCTTTCTATACTATAATTTGACAAGGTACGAATTAGAATTTTATATACGTCAGAAACTCATCACGACCTATACAAGAGGACTTACGGAAGCCCTCTAGCGAAGTGTTTAGTCTCGAACCGAACCCAATGCGTCCTTGAAGAAGTCCACAAAGGCCATTGCGCAGCTCATTCCGGAAATCGAGCACTGGTTAGATGCCTCATATGGACGGGTTACTACTGGCCCACCATGAAAAAAGGTGTTGCACACTTCATGAGGAAATGCTAACAGTGCCAAAAGTACGCCCCAATGATTCACCAAGCAGGCGAAAACCTCCACTCGGTCACCTCCCCTTGGTTGTTCATCAAATAGGGAATGACATCGTGGGCCCCCTCCTAGCACGACGAGGTAATGTACTATTCCTTTTGGTTTTAACTGACTATTTCTCTAGATGGGTGGAAGCAGGATCATTCGCCCAAATACGGGAATAGGAGGTACACCTTTATTTGGAGAAACATCATATGTCGATTCGGCTTATCCAAGTAAATCAACTGTGACAACGGACCACAATTCAATGGGAAGAAAACCGCCGAATTCTTCGAGAAATATCACATCAAAAGAGATATTCTCAACCACATACCATCCAGCGGGTAACGGGCAAGCAGAGTCCTCCACTAAGTCTATACTAAACATCATCAAGAAAAATCTCAAAGATGCCAAGGGACTGCGGCCGGAAATGCTACCAGAAGTATTATGGGCCTATCGACCAACTTCGAAGACAAGCACAGGAGAGACACCCTACTCTTTGGTCTATGGGACTGAGGCAATAATATCGGTCGACATCAAAGAATCCAGCCTAAGGTACTCCCATGAAAGCGGCACGAGAAACGACGAAAGCAGAAGGCAAGAACTCAACGAAATCGATGGACGAAGAGACATGGCCTACATAAGAATGGTCTCCCAAAAATAACAAGTAAAACGTTATTACAACAAGAAAGCAAAGGTCCAGATGCTTAAAGTCGGGGACTACGTACTGAAAGCCAAAACTCAAGCAAGCAAAGATCCCTGAGAAGGCAAGCTGGGAACAAACTGGGATGGTCCGTACAAAATCACAGCCAACACAAACAAGGGTTCATACCAACTAGAGACAATGGAAGGAAAGCTACTACCAAACAACTGGAATATCAGCCACCTCAAATACTTCAACTTCTGAGAGAAAAAATGTCCCCCCCAAGCCGTACTTTTTTTCTCTCACTTGAGTTTTTTCTCATTTGGATTTTCTCAATGAGGTTTTTAACGAGGCGGCCAAGGGAACACTTCGAGTTGAAATACGCGAAGGTAGGGTTTTGTAATGACCCGGCTGGTCGTTTTGAGTGTTATAGCCTTTTTCCCCCCATTCTACTTCTTTTGTGTTCTACAGCTGCATTATGGCTTGACAGGATAGTTGGTTCGGGCTCGGAGTGATTTTAGAGTGAATCGAGACACTTAGTCTCTTAATTGGAAGCTTAAGTTGGAAAAATCAATTAGATGTCGACTTGTTTGTATATGACCTCATATTTGAATTTTGAAGGTTCCGTTAGCTCTGTTAGGTAATTATTTACTTAGGAGCGCGTCTGGAACGTGATTTGGATGTTCGTAGTAGAATTAGGCTTGAATTGGCGAAAGTTAGAATTTTGGCAATTTTGGATGGTAGTGGAAAATTTGATATCGGGGTCGTATTGGATTTCTGAAAGCTGAAATAGGTTCGTGGTGTCATTATTGACTTGTGTGCAAAATTTGATGTCAATCGAACGTGATTTGATAGGTTTTGGCGTCGTTTGTAGAATTCAAAAATTTCAAAGTTCATTAGGCTTGAATCCGTGTGTAATTTGTGTTTAAATGTTATTAGTTGGTTTGAGGATTCGATTAAGTTCGTATCAGGTTATAGGACTTGTTGGTATGTTTGGTTGAGGTACCGAGGGCCTCGGGGTGATTTCGGGTGGTTAACAACTTGATTTGTGTTGAGGTTTGCAGCTGAAGTGCTGCTGCTACTGGTGTGACCGCACCTACGGAGTGGGCACCGCAAGTGCGAGCCCGCAGAAGCAAGGCAAGGATCGCAGATGCGACCAAGGAAAAACTGGGCAGAGGGCCCAGGTGCGATGGCATTCCCTCACCTGCGATGGTCGCAGAAGCGGACTTCATGGCGCAGGTGCAAATTTGGATTGTAGGTGCAATATGTCTCCCGCACCCGCGAAGAGCACAGATATGGTCTCTTGATCGCAGAAGCGGAGGCAGTGCTTAAGTGATTTTCTGCAAAAGCGGAGCTTTGTCCGCAGATGTGGAAATAGAATCGCAGGTGCGAAAAGCCTGGGCAGAACATATATAAACGGGACTTCGAGAATTTTCACCATTTTCGTATTTGGAACTCGAATTTTGGAGGATTTTGAAGTGTTTGTTGAGGTAAGTTCCTTGTGCCTATTTATCTTCAATAATGGTGTTTACCCACTGATTTTACACCTAGTTGGTAAGTATTTTAGGTGAGATTTGGGAGATTAGGTCTTGAGAATTGGAGAGTGAATTTTGGGGTTTTGGAGGGGCAAATGATGTCGGATTTTAACAAGTTTGGTATGGTTAGACTCGTGAGTGAATGGTTTTCAGGTTTTGTGACTTTTTCTGAATTTCGAGACGTGGACCCGGGGGGCCCGGTTGAGCTGATTTCGGATTTTGGGCTATAATTTAGTAGTTTTCTTGTGGAATTGATCCCTTTAGCCTATATTGATTATCTCATACTGTTTGTGACTAGATTCGGGGAATTTGGATATGTATTCGAGAGGCAAAGGCATTTTGTTGTAGGATTTTTCCGCAGTTGAGATAAGTAACAGTCTTAAATATGGCCTTGAGGGTATGAAACCCCGGAATTTAGTATGATGTGACTATTTTGAGGTGACGGGACCTTGAGCGTACACCGTGAGGGAGTATGAATTTGTCCATCCCGTGAGGCTGTAAAGTCGATTAGCCTATTGTTGCTTATATGTATTCCTTGTCGTCCAGAAATTTGACTGCCTTTCATGTTAGAAATCATGCTTAGGCTATGTACCGGCTTATTTTTATTGTACTCAGTCGTAGCATTTCTTGTATATTATACCTCAGTCTTTGTTATTTCCTGCTGATAGATGATAGCATTCTGATTTGGGTTGATTCCCTTTCATTATTGAGGGTCGTGAGACTAGAGAGGTTCATGACTGATTGAGGTCGAGGGTCTATTTGTGAGGTATAGATATAGTAGCACGTGAGTTATCTGTGCGAATCGTGATGTTTATACTTTAGCACGTGAGTTGTCCGCACGGATTCTGATATGATACTGTAGCGCGTGAGCTATCCGTGCGGACCTTGATATGATACTATAGCACGTGAGTTGTCCGTGCGGATTATAGCTCTTGGGTTGTAGGAGCCCCTCAGGAGTCTGTACACCCCCAGTGAGCGCAAGTACCTATTGAGAGTGTGTATTGAGGGTTGAGAGCGGAGTGTTGAGCTGTTGAGAGCTGACTCATGTTTACTTTCATTGTTGAAAAATTTATTGAAATGAACCGTATTGTATAGCTCATCACTTCTTCTCAGTTCCTTATTTATTTATATTACTTGTTGAGTTGGTTGAACTCATGCTACACCCTACACTTCATGTGCAGATCCAGGTTTGTTTGATCACGGAGGTCGTTGAGTTCGTGTGGATCGAGTATCGGAGACTACGAGGTAGCTATCAGCATTTGCAGACCTTGTCTCTCCTTCTATGTTTCTTTCTTTTCTGTATGGGCACTTAGACACTGTTTGTATTAGACTAGTTATCTAGATGCTCATAACTTGGTGACACCCCGATGTTTGGGGCCATCTTTCTGCACTATATTTTTATTTTGAGTTCAACTCTGGATTTTTATGAAAATTTCTGTTATGAAAAAGCTTTGAATTATCCTTTTTATGAAATATTGAAGTATTTTGAAAAGTCGGCTTGCCTAGTACCATCGATAGGTGCCATCACGACAGGTTAGAGTTTTGGGTCGTGACAGGTTGTGGCTACTATTTCATTGCTCGACCTCTCAATACTCTCCAGGCCAACCAATGAAGGGATAGACTAGGACCGGAACGCCAGCCAATACCCAAAAACCTTTAAATTTCTCTAAGTATGTAACCAAAGCAACAATGTCAAAGCAATAAGAAACTTACACTTATCAGAACACCTTTTTCGTGTTAAGGTTATGTTTGACCCCGCTCGAACAAACACCTACTAACCATCGGTCGCGATTTAACAAAAGGTTATGTTCGTTCCCACTCGAGCAAACGCATATCGGCCCTCGGCCGCGATTTAACGAAAGGTTATATTCGACCACGCTAGAACAAACACCTACCGGCCCTCAGCCGCGATTTAACAAAAGTTTATGTTCGTCCCCGCTCGAGCAAACACCTACCGGCCCTCGGCCGTAATTTAACGAAAGATTATGTTTGACCCCGCTCGAACAAACACCTATCGGCCCTGTCACGACCCAAATTCTCAACCTTAGAGATCGTGATGGCGCCTAACATCACACTTGCTAGGCAAGCCAATGTTAGAGTTCGATTAGCTATTTTCCTTTGATTATCCCTTTAGACATAATAAAATAAATTTAAAGTAACTTAATCTAATGGTTTTCAATGAATAATTCCATATATAAAATGATAAACAACTAAATAAACCGAGCCAAGAACTAATTATAGAAATAACTCTAAGACTACCCCAGGGTATGGTGTCACAATTCACGAACTACTAAAGAATACTACAAATAATGGGTTGAAAGAAATAATATAATTGTTTTGAGAAAATATAAAACAGTCTCTATGAACTAAGAGAAGACTCTCGGGATCTGCGAACGCCGGTAGATATACCTCGTATCTCCGGATAATGGATGACTGCTTCTAAAAATCTTACTGTTGGCCGGTACCTGGATCTGCAATAAAGTGTGCAGAGTGTAGTATCAGTACAACCGACCCCATGTACTGAGTAAGTGCCGAGCCTAACCTCGACGAAGTAGTGACGAGGCTAAGTTGGGGCAATCATATCTTAACTTGTGACTCAGTCGCCTATTCCAGGCCTCAGCTGTCACCAATATCTCACACAAATTTCCAGAAGAATTTCCAAGGTTATGACTTTCAAAATAGCTGTAAGTACGGAATACGAAAGATAATAGAGTAAAACAGTAAATTCTTTTCAAATATGTAAGCTTCAAATCCTTGAGTTTCAGAACCAATAAAATATCATTGAAATTCAGTAAAACACAAGTATCCTCCCTTATCACAGTCATATATTTATTTTTTTCCCTGTCCACCCTTATCGCAGTCATATATATTTCCCCTGTCCACCCTTATCACAGTCATATATATTTCTCATGTCCACCCTTATCACAGTCATATATATTTGTATATTTATCAAAAACTTTCACAATTCAGGTCAAGCCTTTCACAACTCTTTTATCTCAACAATTGTAAACAGAAAACTGTACTTCTCATAAACTCATCAATATTATCACAAAAAATGGAACCAGTAGGAATATATATATCGTAAAACAATGTCAACCCACTCAACCTTTATGTAGACGTAAATATTATAGCAAAAATGAGAATAGCTTTACTATAATTACATATCCATGTACAAACATGGTCAACTACAAGACAATATGCAATCACAATCTCCAGCGAACTACAAAATGCATGTAACAAATGTGAAAACATGATGATTATTTGCTTTATAAGTATATCAAGAATATGGACTCTGGAATAGTACGGATCTTTCAATTCACAACAACTTGTCTCAATCATCGCATTTTAAGATCCTAAATTACTCAACGGAATCAAGTATCATCTTAAGCTAACCAGATTATGGTATACTAAGAGAAGCATATATACTCAGTGCATACCTAGTAGCATTTTCCTCTTCTTTACGTGAGGAGATATCTATAAACCAAGGAATACACTAATACTTTTCCAAAAATAATTGCAACCAGACTTAATAATAAATTAACAATCCAAGTAATCATAGAAACAACAGCGGACATGAAACAATTATAACCCGAGCAATTAAATTGGAAACGGGGAGGGGATCATGTAAGCAGACAATTTGGTGGTGGATAGATACTCGTCACTTCACCTATACACCACTTACATGCAGTTTCACATAACAATTTACTTGGGGATTCCTATTCTCTCAAGTCAAAATTAAACCAAGCACTTACCTCAATTTCGCAGGTCACTCACTGTTCAATCATAGCTTTTCCTCTTGAATTCACCTCCAATACACTCGAATCTAACCATAATTAACTTAATATCATTAATTAATGCTAAAGGAACTAACTTTACTGAAAAATTATAATTTTTCCTAAGTTTTCTCAAAAAAAGTTAAAACGCGACCCAGGGCCCGCTTTGTCCAAACTGGGGGTTCGGACCAAATCACGTTTACCCATTCACCCCGAGCCCGAATATGCAATTAGTTTCGAAATCCGACCTCAATTCGAGGTAAAGATTCGATTTTTACATAATTCCCTAATTCTATCTAAATCCTCAATTTTTACCATGAAACTTCTTGATTTTTTATTTAAAAGTGATGAAAAATATTGGGTAATTGAAATATAATCAAAAAACGAGTAGAGAACACTTACCCCAATCCCTATGGTGAAAATCGCCCAAATCCGAGCTCCTCAACTCAAAATATGACCGAATGAACAAACCTAGTTTTATATATTTTTCTGCCAGCTAATTCTACCTCGTTTCTCGTACCAAACGATCCCGAAACTCGATTTTATGTCTCCAATGGATTTTTTGTGAAATTCTGGTCAAGTTAGGCTTTTGAATCACTCAATTTGACCTTATAATGAATGAGATATGTAGGTTTTCATATTTGCAAATAGTGCAGATTTTTAAATACGCTGTCAGTGGCAATTTCGTAATTGATCTGAAAAATGTGGCAACTTTAGTAAGATGACCATAAAATCCTCATACGATATCCAAATTCAACGATTCTTTTTGCTACGGGTCCGTGATTAAGATACGGATCTAATACTTTATTCAAAACAGAAGTCGGAGCTCATTTGTTCAATATGATATCATTCATGCTTGAAGAAACGACGTCGAAGCATAAGAAAGAACGAGCGCAACACAACACAAACCTATTTGAAACTCACCCGAGCCCTAGGGGATCTAAAACAAACATGTAAGCAAGTCTAAACACATCATACGGACTTTCTCGTGCGATCAAATCATGAAAATAACATATAAAACTAAGGGAGAATAAAAGAACGAAATTTAGTACACCATTGACTGCACGATAGAATAAAAATAAGGAGAGGTTTTCCTAACACCCTATAGACTCCCGAAGATAAGTACAGACGTCTCCATACCGATCCGCAAGACTCTACTAGGTTTGCCCGTGACTTGTGAGACCTACGTGAACCTAGTGCTCTGATACCATGTTGTCACGACCCAAAATCCTAACTGAGGTCGTGATGGCACCTAACAGCGGGGTCAGGCAAGCCGACTCTTAAGTTACTACAGGTTCCTTCTTATTAGTTTAAACACTTTAAAATATACTCGATTTTTAAAAGTTAAAACGTGATTTGACAAAGATAATTAGCCAGTTTTTAATCGAAGCAATCATGATGAGAAATGAGCCAATATGTATAGATACAGACCCGTAAACCAAATAACAACTACGTGTGTGCCAGGAACTAGTGTCACAAGTTCTACGGGCAGAATAACAAAATATACAAAACAAAATATACAATCCCACTGTCTGAAAGGAATAGACGGGAAATAAACAACAGAAAACTCCAAGGTGTCACCGAGGATCATCACGAGAAAGCAGCTCACCGTAAAGTCGGGTCCAACTGAGATCAGAATCGAGATCTGGTCTGATAACCAGATGCATCAGCCTCAGAACCTGTACAATTAAGTACAGAAGTGCAGCATGAGTACATAAACAAATATGTACCCAGTGAGTATCCCGCCTAACCTTGAAGAGGTAGTGACGAGAGGTAGGCGTGATACTTACTAGGCCAACATGTTGTAAATAACATGATTTAATAGGAACTAGGCAGGCATAACAGTCGTAGAAATCACAAGGAGATAAATCATCAAGTATAGTTGTATTTACCTTTTCATGTCAAATGACACTAGCACATAGTGTACTAAATTCCCTTATTAACATGAACCAGTTTGTACAATTACAACAAATTTCCAGTGAATCATACAGCACATATTAGGCCTGACACGTACGGTAGAAACGTCGCGAAAAATAAATGTGCATTGTCGAGGGTCGAACGGCTTGAACCATAGATGCATCTATTACCCCGCTCACGAATCGAACATGTGACGCGGTTGACATAATAGTAGGGTTATTCCGCTCACAAATCATACATGTGACGCGGTGCCGCATACATACATAAAATTATCAATTTTTTTGGGAATTATCAGAGATTATTCATTAAGGCAAGAACCTAAGCATATATCATGGACCACAACTTACTAATGTTCTCATGCCAAATCAAGGATAATAAGCAATTTAAGATACGTTTAGGAATACACGTAAGGCACATATAAGCATGCTCGTGAGTCCTAGAACTACCCAACATAACATAGTAGTAGCTACGCACGGACTCTCGTCACTTCGTGCGTGCGTAGCCCTCGCAAATAAGGACATGTAGTTATTTATAATCACCTAGGGGTACAATTCCCCCTTACAAGGTTAGAAAGGGGACTCACCTCGTGTCGAACCTACTTCTCGGACCAAGAACGCTCCCGAAACTCCGAACTCTACACCCGAGGACTCGAAACTAGCCAAATGTTATACAAATTCATTAGTTTATGCTCAAAATATGGAAATTCTCCTACTTATTTAGTACGTTTTCCCATTCTTGAAGAAATTCTAAAACCCAACCCCACCCACATGATCGGATTCCACAAATTCTCGAAGGCAACATTCACCCATAGCCTAAGGATCATTAATATAGGATTTCTACTTGATTTCATAGCTAATTCGCGGATAAATTCTCAAATTATCGAAATCCCTAGGTTACTACCCCATTCTTGAATTTCCACTAATTTAAGTAGTTAATTAAGCTAGTATTTCATGCATGAAGATAATATTAGAGTGGAATTTACGTACCTTCAATAACCAGGTCGTTTGCCCCTCTAAAATGGTGGAAATCACCCCAAGGAAGAAGAAGAAGATAAGGGAAATGAGTTAATTCCCGTGCATAAAAACACACTGTCTGAACAGCGTTTCCACACCTGCGGCTCGAGGACCGCACCTGCGGTCTTGCACCTGTGAAAATGGACTAGGATGCCTGGGCCCGCACTTACGGAGTGGAGACCGCACTTGCGGCTCCGCTCCTGCGGAGTTTTATCCGCACCTGCAAGAATTGGCCTGACCACTGGGGGTCGCACCTGCAAAGCTGGGACCGCAGGAGAGGTCCCGCACCTGCAACTGGGCAACTGCACCTGCGGTCACACCAGAACAGGTGCACCAGCAACTATTACAGCTGGTTTTTGGCCTCGTGTGGTGTCCAGGAGGCACCTGGGCCCACCCGAGCCCCCGTCCAGATATACCAACGAGTCCCAATTCATAATACGGACTCGCTCGAGCCTTCGGAACACCCAAAACAACGCTAAAACTCAAAATCATACCTCAAAACCCCTAGAACCAAACTTAGGAACTTTAAGTTTTCTAGACTTCGCTAACAACGCGCCGAAACGACCTATACTACTCGGAATGACACCAAATTTTGCAGACAAGTCATAATTGACATAACGGAACTATTCCCGCTCTCGAAATTCCGTTCGGACCTCGATATCGCAAAAACACGTCCCAACCCATAATAGGAACTTAAGAAACTCTTAATTCAATATTGGGCGCCAAAACGCTCCTGGGTCATCAGAAACCCATTCCGAACCTACGCCCAGGTCCGGAATCATCGAAACTCGATTCCGATGTCGTTTACTAAAAATATTGACCGAAGTCAAACTTGGCCTTAAAGACCAACCTTAAGGAACCAAATGTTTCTATAGCACTCTAAACACCTTCGAATCCCGGACCACCAGTCCCCACAAGTCATAAATCATAATAAGCCACTATGGGAGGTTTCATTTAGGGGAACGGAGTCCAATAACGCAAAACGACCGGTCGAGTCGTTACACATAAACTCATTAATATTATCACAAAAATGGAACCGGCAGGAGTGATCACGCTCAACTATGTCTTGTAGAAGACTAAATGGGCGTTGCAAATATAATCCTGGGGTATTATGCCCAGAGTCGATCCCACAGGGAATTGGCGTATCAAGCAAACTGTTAAAATACTACTCAGCTGTCACCTGATGTTATTTAAATTACTAATAGTAAATATTAAAACTAAAGATTAACTAGGCTAAGGTATAAACAGTTGTAATAAAAATCTAAGGTTATGGTTTCCCCTGCTGGTGAACTTAC
>ML411063.1:0-16600 GCA_005239525.1 Nicotiana knightiana | reverse complement strand
AAGGTAATGTTGTTGACCTCTATGTTAGAGTAGTGAGTGGATCGTGAATAAAGCATGGTATATGTGAGTCGATTATTGAGGCGAGGATGTCACACCTCTGTGCTTAAATTGTTTTAAAAATTCTTGGTATAACACGTTGAGGGATTTGCTTAATAAGTTGTGTTCATGAGAGTAGTGTAATTGCTCGAGGACGAGCAAATGTTTAAGTGTGGGGTGTTGATGTGTGGCTAGAATTCATGGTTTAACACATTATGTGCCTTACATTTTATGTGTGTTAATGGTAAAAATATACTTTGTATGTGCATAATGGAGTCTATTTCATGTGTAGATGAATTGGAGATGGAAGCCGAGCTAAATGGATGCATAAACGTCGAAAATACGCTCAAGAGGCGAAAAGGAGTGAATAGGGCTATAGCCAGGCGTTTGAGCAGTAAAGCCTGGTCATACCAGGCTTTATCCGGGCGTTTGGGCAATAAAGCCTGGTAGGACCAGACGTTTGGGGGGCGTTTGAGCCCTAACGCCAGGCCTGGCCAGGCTTTATCCGGGTGTTTGGACCATAAAGCCTAGTCCCTGGTCCGGCCCAATCCGAGTTTTGAAGATTTTAAGTATTTTCCGGTTTGAATAGAAGTATCCTACACGTTTAGGGTTTGTCCCAAACATATAAATAGATCAAAAAATACAACTTTGACGGGAGATGCCATTAGAGACAGGAGAAGCCTGTGGAACACTACTCAGAATATCAAAACATTAATTTTTACATCCTTTATTCATTACTTTGTAATTTAATTATGCAAGTTATTTTGGATTTGATTATGATGAGCATGAGTAGCTAATTTCTTTAATCTAGGGTTTTGGTGGAACCCGTTTGGGGATGAACTTATTGTGATATTAATATAGCTTTGATTGGTTGATTAAACTCTATTTGTTCAACTACGTTCTTGTTGTAGTTGATTGAAGGGCCCTCACTTAGTTATTCCTATTTATTATGTATCTACTTGAGAGAGAGTGCATATTTAGGTAGTTGTTTGAATAACATCACTCCCGGAGTATAGACGAAAGTCATAACCGAGGGTTTAGAGGTTGGATTAGAAATAACAATATCTCGGGTGCAATCTAAAGTGAACTGTAATGCAAACTAGCTAGCGTAACTTGAGAGAGTGCGTCTNATGATTGATAGAGACAACTAATCAAACTATAGGAAGTATCCAAGAAAGAAGTTCACCGACGGGGGAAACCATAACTTTAGACCTTTATTTTAATTGTTTACACCGCATTGTTAGTTAATCTTTAGTTTATTAATTTTTTTCAGTAGAAGTAGTAAAACATTACCAATTGATATTCAAAATTCTTGAGAAAGTTGATTAAGTAAAAGTTCGTATTCTGACGGCTTGCTTGATATGTTAATTCCCTATGGGATCGACTCTGGGATTAATACCCCGGATTATATTTGCAACGCCCGCTTAGTCTTTTAATAGACATAGTTGAGCGTGATCAGCCAGCATGGGTAGTCTAGCTTACATTTCGTTAGGAGAGAGACCGCTTGCTTTGGATGTTCAGGATTTAGCCAATCGGTTCATGAGATTGGATGTTTCTGAGCCCGGCCATGTTCTAGCTTATATAGTTGCACGTTTCTCATTATTTGATCGTATTCGAGACCGGCAGTATGATGATCCTCATTTGTGTGTCCTTAGGGATACGGTCTGGCACGGTGATGCCAAGTAGGTTACAGTTGGTGATGATGGAGTTTTACGGATGCATGGTCATATTTGTGTACACAATGTGGATGGACTTCGTGAGTTGATATTAGAGGAGGTCCATAGTTCCTGGTATTCTATCCATCCGGGCGCCGCAAAGATGTACTAGTATTTGCGGCAGTATTATTGGTAGAGAAGGATGAAGAAGTATATTGTGGCATATGTAGCTCGGTGCTTGAATTTTCAGCAGGTAAAGTACGAGCATCAGAGACCTGGCGGATTGATGCAACAAATTGAGATTCTGGAGTGGAAGTGGGAGCGTATCACCATGGATTTCGTTGTTGAACTCCCACGGACTCAGAGGATGTTCGATGCAGTATGGTTCATTGAGGATAGTCTCACCAAGTCAACGCATTTCATTCCTGTGGCAGTTTCCTACTCTTCGGAGAGATTGGCAGAGATCTACATTAGGGAGATTGTTCGTGCCCGTGTCTATTATTTCTGACCGAGGTACGCAGTTTACCTTGCATTTCTGGAGGGTAGTTCAGTGTGAGTTGGGCACGAGGGTTGAGTTGAGCACAGCATTTCATCCTCAGAAGGACAGACAGTCCGAGCATACTATTCAGATTTTGGAGGATATGCTACGAGCCTGTGTTATTGACTTTGGAGGCTCTTGGGACCACTTCTTGCCATTAGCTGAGTTTGCCTACAACAACAGCTATCAGTCGAGCATTCAAATGGCTCCTTATGAGGCATTATATGGTAGGCGGTGCCGGTCGTCGGTTGGGTGGTTTAAGTCAGGAGAGGCTCGGTTGCTGGGTATGGAGTTAGTGCAGGATGCCTTGGATAAGGTTAAGATCATTCAGGATAGACTTCATACAGCTCAGTTCAGGCAGAAGAGTTATGCCGACCGCAGAGTTCGTGATTCGGCATTCATGGTTGGGGAGCGGGTATTGCTTCGGGTGTCGCCCATGAAGGGCGTGATGAGATTTGGAAAGAAGGGCAAGATAAGCCCTAGATTCATTGGTCCATTTGAGATTTTAGATAGAGTGGGAGAGGTGGCTTATAGACTTGCGTTGCCACCGAATTTATCAGTTGTGCATTCGGTGTTTCATGTGTCTATGCTTCGGAAGTATCACGGAGATCTAACCCATGTGTTAGATTTCAGTAGTGTCCAGTTGGACAAGGATTTGACTTATGAGGAGGAGTCGGTAGCCATATTAGACCAGTAGGTTCGTCAGTTGAGATCGAAGAGTTATCCTTCAGTTCGTGTCCAGTGGAGAGGTCAGCCTGGCAAGGCAGCTACCTGGGAGTCCGAGTCATATATGCGGAGCCGATATCCTGATCTTTTCCCCGATTCAGGTACTTTTTTATGTCCATTCGAGGACGAACGATTGTTTTAGAGGTGGAGAATGTGATAACCAAAAAGTCATCTCTCATTTTTATAAGTCAAAATGGTATTTCGAGGCCTTGAAAACCTCCTTTTATCTCACCTCGTTTTGCGTGTGCAGCCCGGGTGTATTGCCGGGAAGCTTTTACATGAAAAACTGAAAAAATGCTAAATTGGCCTTTAATATTGAATTTAAGTTGACTTCGGTCAACATTTTGGGTAAACGAACCCGGACCCGTGATTCGACGATCCCGGAGGGTCCATAGGAAAATATGGGACTTGGGTGTATGCCCGGAATTGAATTCTGAGGTACCAAGCCTAAGAAATGAATTTTTGAAAGAAATTGTTTTACTGAAAATATAAGAGTTTTTGAAAATTTAATTATATTTGAAATTTATGGTATCGGGCCCGTATTTTGGTTCTGGAGCCCGGTACAGGTTCAATATGATAATTATGATATGTCTGCAAAATTTTGTAAGAAACGAAGGTCATTGGACGTGATTCGGACCCGTAGTTGTGAAATTTGATACTTTGGAACTTTTGGAAATTTTCTTCTATTTTAATGCTAAATTCGTTGTTCAAGATGTTAATTTGGCGATTTGATCGCATGAGTAAGTCCGTAGGATATTTTTTGTGTGCATGTTTGGTTTGGAGCTCCGAGGGCTCGGGTGAGTTTCATATAGGTGTCGGGGTGGTTTGGACTTAGAAAAATCGGATGTTTTTGTTGTTTGCTGGTCTCTGGGTTTTTACTCTATGCGAACGCGTGGAAACCCACGCGAACACATTGAGCAGTGGGGAGGGGCCTGGGATTTACTCTATGCGATCGCATAGAGTGGCTCGCGAACGCACAGCTGGGCAAGGGCAACCCTGTGCGAACGCGACTTGTCCAGTGCGAACGCATAGCTTACGAGGGGAGCTGGGGGATGGTAGATTTAACCATGTGCGAACGCGGCACGTGGTTCGCGAACGCATAGGCCAGTGAAGTCAAGCCTATGAACGCACTGCCCTGGTCGCGAACGCATAGGCTATATTTTACCCAGTCTTTTAAAAACAATAGCAAACACGGGAATAGACTCCATTTTCATATTTTCTTCCATCGAATCTGACCTTGGGTGATTTTTGAAGAGGGATTTCATCACCAAATCATAGGTTCGTGTTTCTAATCTCATTTTTTCATTTTCCATTAACACTCATTAGATTTCTAGGCCTAAATCTTGTTCTTCAAGGGTAGAAATTAGGGATTTTTGGAGAATTAGGGATCTTACAAATTTGAGAATTTAGACCTCGATTTGGGGTCAGATTCCAAAATAAATTACATATTCGGGCTCGTGGGTGAATGGGTGATCGGGTTTTGGTCCGAACCTCGTATTTTGACCAAGCGGGTCGGGGGTCGAACTTTGACTTTTTGGGAAGAATGATGTAAAACCTATAATTAAGCGTTGGGATGGAATTGTTTGGCATTTAATGATGTTATTGAGTTGAATATGTCTAGATACAAGTGAATTGCAGTCAAATTCAAAAGGGAAAGAGGTAGTCGAGGCTTGAGTTTGGTCGTGGAATTTGAGGTAAGTGTTTGGCTTAACCTTAGCTCGAGGGAATAGGTGTTGTGTCCTAATTGCTATGTGTAAGTATCATGTTCAACGTATATGTGAGGTGGCGAGTACCTATACCTTGGTGTCAAGCATGCACCTGAGTCGAATATTGTGATTTATATGATTTTTCGTAAGTAATATTTGAGTTTCACTTTATAGTTATCCATGTTGATGGAAATTCCTTGATATTGAATGGTGTTGAGTATTAGTTGCAGTTGAAGATTTTTATGTGAAGTTATGTACTAAGTGAGGTTGGATATAACTGTTTTCCCTTGCCGGGATGGTATTAATTCCACTGTTGACTCCCTTGCCGGGACGTTATATTTTTATTTCTGTTACTCCATTATTTTTCCTTGTTGGATTGCTGTCATTTGATGTGCTTGGGTGAGGAAGAGTGTAAAAGCACGAAGGGTGATGTCGTGCGTAAGATTTTGAGTGAATGTTAATGCACGAAGGGTGATGTCGTGCCGATATGGTGATTTTAAAAGCACGAATGGTGATGCCGTGTCATGATATGAGAGATAATGCACGAAGGATAATGTTGTGCCATGATATTGTGAGGTAAAAGCACGAAGGGCGATGCCGTGCCAAATATATTTATTCTGATGGTGAGGACGAGAGTAAAAACACGAAGGGTGATGTCGTTCACTTGTTTTCGTATTACTATTCCGTTGCTTAAATTGGTATCTGAATTGTGCCTTACCTCGTTATTTCCACTATTTGATATTTTCTCCCCTCAGCATGTTTCCCTTTTCCTTTATGCTTAACTGCTTATTTCTCGTTGTATTATTTTTCTTCGCATACTATTAAATTGCATAGGTTGACTTTGGTTGTCGTGTCCTAGCCTCGTCACTACTTCATGGAGGTTAGGCTCGACACTTACTCAGTACAAGGGGTCGGTTGTACTGATGCTACACTCTGCACTTTCGTGCAGATCCCGGTGTAGGACCCTACAGATCATAGATCTAGGTTGCTGCCTTCAGTCCAGTGGAGACCCTGAGGTAGTCCTGCAGACGTCCGCAGGCCTTGGCGTCCCCTCCTACTTCTTTTGTATTTTGTTCTAGTTATTTCAGAAACAGATGTACTTATTTCATTCAGACATTTATATGTATTATTCATAGACAGTCCGTGAGTTTGTGACCCCAAAATTCTGGGATTGATTTTTTTGTGAAATTTCGTAAAGGCATCAGTTTAAGTTTATATACCTTACTTCATTTTGTATTTTTTTTATTTATGATAAATGTTGTATTTCACATGTTATTAGATAATAATAAAGGAATAAGGTAAATTAAAAATTCACGTTGGCTTGCCTAGCGGGTTCAACGTTAGGCGCCATCACGGTCCCGTCGGTGGGAAATTCGGATCGTGACACTAATATAGAGGACTTTAAAATCAACTAAAATTTTACTTATTAGTAAGTTTTTTTCTTATTTTAGTTATGTTGATTAATTCTACTTAACTTTGCATCTTAAACGTGTGTAGTTAAAATTATGACTCAAGGTAGTTGTCACCTTTTCATTTTTGCATTTTACTTAAACATATATATGAGGGGTTTGGATTTTGCAGTCTAATAAAGTGGAGAAAATCATTAAAAATTTATTATAATTATATGTTGGTCAATTTTTTTACCCGCTGCAAATAGATTTTACATTGGAAAAAGAATTATAGTTTAAATATTTTTCTAATATTTAAATTTTTAAAAATAACTAAAATTTTCTGCGTGAAATGTCAGATCAATATGTTTATCCTTTGAACTTAAAATTTTTATTGGATAATAATATAGTTATGATAAATATTAAACTTGGGATGATCTAATATTAAAAATTTGAATGAAGAAAACTCTTTTATCCAATGTTTAGAATGAATAATTCAATAAGTTTTTGAATCAACTAATTAGTTAGAAAATCCAATTAATTTTTTTTACAAATTCCTCATATAAGTAATTGCAAAATTTGTAGTGCACATAATAATATTGATGCTAAAAGAAATAAAAAAAAACAAAATTAGTTACAATATAGTGTTGAGAGTCAAATTGATAAACATACAAACTTAAAGTAATAAGGATAAAATAGTAGAAGATAAAATAAATTCTGAATGAGTTATCACTAATTTATTTTTCCTTTGCATTTGTCCAACAAATGATAAGTTCCTATAATTTTATTTATTAAGTTATGTATTAGAAAATATTAACTCAACATCGGTCATTTTTAGACTTTACATTGTCACTTTTTTTTAAGGAGCTATAGATCCAACATCTACATTCCCAAATGTCTAAAAGACCAAAAATTTAATTCGTTACTTGACAAATCTTTGGAGAATTGCATTGAACTATATTTATGTCACTTGTTTGTTTCGAATATTAAGTTACATAACAACAATAATTCTTGTAAGATATTCCCAGGGAAGTCCTCAAAAATCACAATAAGCATATGAGGACTTCTACGAGCATGATTTTTCATAAAGAGCTAGCTAAATGGTATCAATATTCATTATTATATGATTTTTTGTAATTTAATTTTATAAGCTACGTAAAATATTAGCATGACAACCTGTAAAATTTTACAAATAAATAAATCTTATATTAAAAAGTTTTGCTAAGATGATTGAAGACTTCTATATTGTCATCTTCTTTTCATTTATTGAGTTGCTAAATAAAATCAACAATCATCATTTATAGTATTTATGTAATTTTTAGAAAATATGTATTTATTGAGAATGGATACACGCATAACGTCCGTATCGTAAGACGTGTGTGTATAAAAAAAAGAAGTAGGGAAAATAGGATATGAGGTGGCACCTCTCTCTTGCCCAAAGATCCTATTTATCTAAATATTTTTGGTTTTCTTCTCATTCCCTAATTCCTATGATTAATGTCTATTAATGCGTAATAATGTTTAATTACACTAAATATCACTCCTATTACTTTACTAGTCAATTTCCCAATCCCACCTTAATTGCTCTAATTACTCCCCTTTCACTTTTACTTGTTCGTTATGGAATTTGCACCTCCCTTAAAAAATAATAAAATAAAGTGTATAATTTATCATGATATTTATATTAATTGATGCATATTTTTAATGGATTTGGAAAAATAATTTGAAATGAGTAATTAATACGGTAAGTTTTCTTGATATGCTAAAAATAACAAGTAAGTGAAAATTAATTTTTAGAATATTGAACAAGTAAAAGTGAACGTGAGATTATTCTTTAATCTTTGTTATATAAGCCAAACAAGATAAGGAGAGTTGGCATTATTTTGAAATTCTATTTGTTCTTTTGGATTCCAATTCTAACCATTTTTATTTTCTTCTTTAAAAATCTTTATCTTCCTCAATTTCTTTGACGTGTCATGTCACCCTATTAATAGTATTGTAAATTTTTTAATCTAGGTGAAGGTGTTACTTGAAGAAAATATTATATATTTGATGATGAGAGTAAAAGGCAGTCGATTCTGGTGGAAAATCTTCATCTAAAAGGTAAACTATATAAAATAGATATTTTCAGCATATTTCTTGCTCCTATGCTCAATATATATATATTCAAAGCTATTCCAATTTCTAATTTGATTTATGTTAACTTGTATAGTTTTTTCTATGGAAAGAGAAGCAAATCAAGCCTAGGATAGTTGTCCAGTTGAGAGAAAAGTTTATTTTGTGGAGAATGATTCACTTGAACACCTTTATGACCTCTCATTTATAGCTTGCTAGAACTGTTTTCCATTATTAATTCCTTACTATTTGTTTCTTAAGGTGAAAAATGAGCCAGACAGATAGTATACTATATATTGAGTTATGTTTTCGCTAAAAAATCTTTGTTGCTATTGATATGAAAATGTTCGTCGATTAGCCCTTTGTAACAGGCTTGGATTTGCTCTGAAAATTGTAGTAACTTTTTGCTTACTATGGAGTTCTTATCTTTATTTGCCTTCTATCAAAGACATGAGTAACTGTAGCACACATTTGTGTGTTGTGGGTTTCTTTTTTCTTTTTTGGTTACAAAAGCTAATGGTCAAAGTTTCTATAAACCTTGAGTATTCATATTTTTTCTTTATGATCTATTTCAGATTCAACAAAAAATTATCTGACGGGCTGATATTAGATGATTACATGCTTATTGAATCACAATTCACAAGCTACTTGATAAATGTTACAAATAATAACAAGACTATTCTCTTCTTCTCAAATTATCCACAATCCAGTACTTGTTGGACTTTAAAGCCATTGGGCTTTAAAGACAAGGAGTGTGAATTGAAAAATGGTGAGAAATAAAATGGAAGGAAATGAAAATTTGAATCAAGTGAGCTTTGTCATGAACTTTGTACCACATTGGTGAAAGACAACTACATTTGTGTGTATAAATATAGAATCACTTCTTAGAGCTCTTAAAATGAGTTGAAGAGAATGAACCCTCGCGCCGTCGTAGTCGCTCGGCTCGGCTTCAGATTTGGATTTGTCAAATGATCGATAAGATTATTTTTGGACAAAATTTATTTAATTAATTAGTTAAGAATTAATTAAATGGCAGTCAGTTCATTAACGGAATTTATTTGGAAGTATTGCCAAAATTTGATTGCATTAACTCAAAATGTCAAATCTGTGTGGAATCAAAGTATGCTAAGCATCCGTATAAGTCTGTCGAAAGGAGTTCAAGTCCTTTAGATTTAATCCATACAGATATTTGCGACATGAAGTCTACACCATCTCGCAATGGGAAAAAGTACTTCATCACTTTTATTGACGATAGTATGAGATATTGCTATGTTTACCTACTTAGTAGTAAAGATGAAGCAATTGATGCATTCAAGCAATACAAGAATGAAGTTGAAACACAACTTAACAAAAAGATCAAAATGATAAGAAGTGATAGGGGTGGCGAATATGAATCTCCTTTTGAACAAATATGTTTGAAAAATGACATTATTCACCAAACAACTGCCCCGTACTCTCCTCAATCTAACGGAATTGCGGAAAGAAAGAATCGAACATTAAAGGAGATGATGAATGCCTTGTTGATAAGTTCTGGTTTACCACAGAACTTGTGGGGGGAAGTTATACTTACAGCAAACCGAATAATCAACCGTGTACCCCACAGTAAAACACAGTCCATCCGGTACGAAAAATAGAAAGGAAGGAAACCCAGCTTGAAATATTTCAATGTGTGGGGGTGTTTAGCTAAAGTACAGGTTCCTAAGCCTAAAAGGGTGAAGATAGGATCAAAAACGATTGATTGTGTATTTATTGGATATGTAACTAATAGCAAGGCATATCGTTTTCTGGTTCATAAATAAGAAAATCCTGAGATCCACGTTAATAGAATCAGATAATGCTGAATTCTTTGAAACTATTATCCGTATAAAAAGGAAAGTGAATTGTCCTACCAAAAATCAAAACGACATCGGGAGGAAACAACTGATGGTATGCCTAATGAGGAAAATCCGAGAAGAAGTAAACGCCAAAGGACATCTACCTCATTCGGTCCAGATTTTCTGACTTTCCTGCTAGAAAATGAGCCTCGAACCTTCAAGGAAGCAATGTCTTCCTCAGAAGCACAATATTGGAAAGAGGCAGTCAATATAGAATCCATATTAATATTGAGCAACCACACTTGGGAGCTGGTTGATCTTCCTCCAGGTAACAAAACTTTGGGTTCTAAATGGATTTTCAAGAAGAAAATAAAAAACGATGGCACTATTGAAAAATACAAGGCAAGACTTGTTGTCAAAGGATTTAGACAGCGAGAAGGTCTTGACTATTTTGACACATACTCGCCGGTAACAAGAATTACATTCATTCAGATGCTAATAGCATTAGCCGCCTTGTATGGTCTTCAAATCCATCAAATGGATGTAAAAACAACCTTCTTATATGGTGATCTGGAGGAAGAAATTTACATGAACCAACCTGAAGGATTTGTGGTTCCGGAAAAAGAAAAGAAGGTGTGCCGACTTGTTAAGTCCCTTTACGGACTAAAACAAGCACCCAAGCAATGGCATGCGAAATTTGACCAAACAATGTTGTCAAATGGCTTTAAGATTAATGAAGGTGATAACTGTGTTTACATTAAGAACATTTCAAATCATATAGTCATTGTTTGCTTATATGTTGATGACATGCTAATAATGAGCAAAAACATTGCCGACATTCAAGCTACTAAGCAAATGCTTGCTAGTAAGTTTGATATGAAAGACTTAGGAGTGGCCGATGTAATTCTAGGAATTAAAATCCAGAGGACTCCTCAGGGTCTGGCTTTGTCCCAATCACATTACGTGAAAATGGTACTTGAAAAATTCAAATACTTGGAATTTAGAAGTGCAAAAACTCCAATTGACTTAAACCATTATCTTGTAAAGAATAAAAGTAAAAGTACGTCTCAATTGGATTATGCTCGTGTACTGGGAAGCTTAATGTATATCATGAATTGTACACGTCCTGATATAGCTTGTGCAATAAGTAAACTTAGTCGATTCACAAGTAATCCCAACAAACATCACTGGTTGGCAATGAAGCGAGTTCTGGGATATTTGGGATATACCCAAGACTACGCCTTGCACTATAATAATTATCCTGCGGTTATCAAAGGATATAGTGATGCAAATTGAATAACCGGCTCAACAGAAACAAAGTCCACAAGTGGATATGTTTTTACTGTTGGCGGAGAAGTAGTATCTTGGAAGTCTTCCAAACAGACGTGCATCGCTCGCTCTACAATGGAATCAGAGTTTATAGCTTTGGATAAGGCCGGTGAAGAAGCTGAATGGCTTCGAAATTTCTTAGAAGACATTCCATTCTGGCCAAAACCTTTGGCTCCTATATGCATACATTGTGATAGTGAGGCTGCAATAGGACGGCAGGAAGCATTATGTATAACGGAAAGTCTCGTCATATACAACGAAGACATAAAACCGTTAGACAACTACTCTCTAGTGAAATTATCGCTATTGATTATGTAAGATCAAAGGATAATGTGTCGGATCCGCTTACAAAAGGCCTAACCAGAGAGGGAGTTGAGAAATCATCTAAAGGAATGGGGCTATGGCCGATGACAAGTCATCATGGCAGTAACTCTACCTAGAATTTTGGATATTCCGAGATCTAGGTTCAAGGAGCTCAAACAAAGTTGTGATTTTCCGGTTCAACATTGTCAAAGTAAAACCTTTGGTACCTTCTCGTGATGAAGACAATGTTCAATAACAAGGATAGAACTGTACACGTTCTTTAATGATTACCTAAGTTTGAAGTGGTGTTAATCTAAAAGATTACACGTTTAGGAATCACCTATGTAAGTGTGAAGTGAAGCCGCTTCAATGAGAATTCTGTAAGGCCAATTCTCTACGCACTTATAAAACCAGGTGGTGTTCATGGCTGAAACGAACACAACAATGAGAACCAAAAGACGGTTAAGGGTTGATTGTGTGACATATGGTTGTCTAGGTATACACTAAAGTTCGACGGTTCAAAGATATCAAATCTACCAATTGACCGAGTATATCCGACATATGTTCACTACGAAAAGTTCAAAGGGAAACCTACTTATCCAGATGCAATTAATCCTTACTTGCAAATCACACAGCTTTCATCTATGATCATTCTTGTTATGGCCATTCCCATTCATGTGGGGGATTGTTGGACTTTAAAGCCATTGGGCTTTAAAGACAAGGAGTGTGAATTGGAAAATGGTGGGAAATAAAATGGAGGGAAATGAAAATTTGAATCAAGTGAGCTTTGTCATGAACTTTGTACCACATTGGTGAAAGATAACTACACTTGTGTGTATAAATATAGAATCACTTCTTAGAGCTCTTAAAAGGAGTTGAAGAGAATGAACCCTCGCGCTGTCGTCGTCGCTCGGCTCGGCTTTGGCTTTGGCTTTGGCTTTGACTTTGGATTTGGATTTGATCGATAAGATTATTTTTGGAAAAAATTTATTTAATTAATTAGTTAAGAATTAATTAAATGCCAGTCAGTTCATTAACGAAATTGACTGAAATGTATAATCCAAACGCTGTCTTTCCCTTCTGAACAGACACCTCTTCACATTACACTGCCTATAAATTCCGAGGCATGGCTTCCTTTGCACTCACTGAAAAATCCAGAATTTCCTTCTGAAAATATAGTGCATTTTATTTGCAGTCTCTCTCTCAAAATCGTAAGTGTGATTTTGCTCCGTTCTTTGAGTTCGTTGGTATCCTGCAACTAGTATTGCCACTGTTGCAGGAAGGTTTATTCCGTTTCATCCTGGAAGGATTTAATCCATTACCTTGGCAACTTGTGAGGGGGTTAAAATTCCTTAAGGATGCACAAAAAAATTGTGGACTCGGAATATTTCATATCATCTACTGATTTTCTGTTTCTTCTAATAGTTTGTTTTAACACAGTATAGACAACAGTACTCCAGGTGGTGCAAAGGCCCTTGGCATTTTCTTGAATGTTTAGGCTCCAATGTTGTATATACATCTATGAATGAGTGTTTGAGTTTGAAAATATTGATCAAAATTTATTGAGTGTTGGACAACTAATGAAAAAGGGATTTAAAGTATCCTTTGAAGATATACATTATTTCATTTATGATACAACTGAACTTGAGATTTTAAAGGTTAAAATGAGAGGTAAAAACTTCTCATTTGATCCAACAGAAGATGAAGAATGGAGAAAAAAGAATCTACAAAGTGCACATAATCCTCCAACTGAGGACATATGTGAAAATGAGGCGAGGAATATGTAGAAAAACAAAATCTGGAAAAAAGTTGACAAGCCTCAAAGGAAAATGCAAATCTGGATGAAAGTTGACAAGTCTGAAGGAAAGATGTAAATGAAGCCGAAAAAAGAGCCAACTAATTTCATTGACAATCATGAGATGCAACAAAATAGAAAAGTGGAACTCGATTTACTGCAAGTCCAAAGATCAGTTGGCATATTTACGTACAAAGTCGCTTCCAGATAAATGTTTACAAGGCACAAATTCAGAATTTGCAGCTTCAAAAGTAAGGAGGAGTGTTAGAAACATGCTTTAGAAGCCGCTCTTAGTAAAATATTTTACTGTTTTAGCTTAAGAGTTATTTGCTGCAGTAATTTATTTTGAATTTGAAATAAGTTTAAACTAGTCTTTCAGAGTGAACTAGTCTCTAGGAGTTTGTTATTTTCAGAAGATTTTGTGCTGATTTTTAGGTATTTTAAGTTAGTATTTCTCTTATAAATTGTAGTCCAGATGCAATGAAATAACATAGAATTTTTATCTTCAGTTCCTTTTACATCTATTCCATTATATTCCTTTTATTTCCTGCCATACTCACCTGTTATTTTCCAGTTTCTTTTTTCAAGAACCAACAATATCCCATCTTATCTCACCTCCCATATGGTATAAATTAGTCCTGGGATTCCGCGTACCAAACAACCCCTAAGGGTCTATTGTACGCAGTCTTACCCTACATTTCTGCAAGAGGCTGTTTTCACGGCTCGAACCCGTGACCTCCTGGTCACCTGACAGTAACTTTACCAATTATGCCAAGGCTTTCCTTCTTGTTCCGAAAATAACAAGAACAAAAATAACAATGAGCGAGAACAAACTCTGTTAACAACAAACCAGAAACAAGCCAAGTCTTCTTTGATTTTTTGATAGCTTTTAGTTGTTGACTTATCTGCAAACAAACCTAAGCTAAACTACTTTAAAGTATGAGATTCCCATATAAATACATCATCTGAAATAGAGGAGGAAACATGTGTGCCTTCTAACTCTCAAAATACCAGCAGCAACTTTGCCATAATGATTACCAATATGAAACACTGCTCAACTGTTCCAATGTTGCAACTCAATACTTCTCATCTCAGCATATATATGCAACTTGTTTTACTCTCCTACTTTTCGCCTTCAATCATGCTGATTACGGATTTGGCCTTTTATCTCCAGGATTCATTCTTTTCCTTTCAGCAACAGGATCAATAATTTGTTCATTCATTCTAGCCAACACTCTGATCATCTGCAACATGGCATTAGTATTATCAGGAATGGAAAAAATCAGAGTGTATATGGCGATTCTCAAGGCTTGATTTTTAGTCAGGGGAAGAACTGCAACAGCATTATCATTGACCTTGATTGTCAACTTGGCCCTAGCTGCAGTTGAAGCTCTATTCCAATATAGATTTGTCGGAGCTTATCATCACAAAAGAACAAGGCTTTCTTCTATTGCTTTGGAAGGACTGTTCATTGCTTATTTGTATTCCGTTCTTCTGGTTTTTGAAACTTTCTCATATTCCTCCTTGGCTTTGTTTCTCCACTGGTTCTTTGATATGGTTACTTTGATCGGTTTCTAAATCTACTCTACAATTTATCTTTGAAGTTAAATATTTCTGCGAATTTTTATAATTTAAAGATGATTATAGATTAATTGACTTTGAATTTTTTGGCTTTGATATCTCTATTTCTCTGTTGCCTTGTGGTTTAGCCGAGAATAATAAATTGGATTCTTCTGCCAATAAGGAATTATACCAAAGTAATATGACTTAGGACACTTGAGCAATATAAGAGAATCTAATAGTTAATTTTATTATTATTAGTAATTGTGTTTTGTGTTCAATATATACCCATATTGTCTAACCACAAGATAAATAACAAAAAGAGAATGAATAATCACAAAAAATTCCACAAAACTATTAGGAGCTTTGTATATATAATATCAAATCTGGCACCCAAAGGACCTTTTTGTATGAAATCAAATATATATTTACCAACAGTTTTGTAAGTCATCATTCTACTATATACATTTAGTTTATTGCATTCCTGAAGTTATATTATTTGCAATATATTTCCTACAAATTGTCATAACATACCTTTAGTTCATCTTGATTGTTCCAGAAAATTAAAGGAACAAAGCTACAAAGTGTATCATTTTGATGAATGTACCAAATCTTTTACACTTCCTTTTTTTTATGTTATGCTTTAATTTGTTTCCACATCCTATAAATATTCTTTTATTAAAATTAAGTTGCTTTAATTTGAGCTGCATTTAGTTAAATTTGGGAGTGAAACAAGAGTTGTTTGTTATAACATTATGTAAAGGAAATACCATGATCATCCAAAAAAGATAACAAGCTACATGATTTTATTGAAAAATAAGAGATTGAGTACTTTGAATTCTACATGGACATATTTGGAGCTCTTCCTTAATTTTATATTGATTACCTAATTTTCATTCAATAAATAAAGAAAACTCATTGCCTTTCATAATCATCGATAAGATTTGAACTCTAATATTTGGAATGTATAAATATTACCTAGGTGTATATGATAAAGCTGAAAATTTTGTACATAACATGTACATTAAAATAGAAAAAGCGAGGCTTGAATATTTCAAAAAAGAGGAATAAGCCTAAGAAGACAATTACATCGAGAAGCAATTGTTATTGTGGCTGAAGCAAATAAAGAAGATAAAGTTGATCAAAGAATCATGCTTCCAGCAAAATCGATTGGAGCCAGTAAAATCCAAAAGGGAGGTATATTAAAGTGTAGGTGATAGCTAGAAGAATGAAGACAAAATTGGTTGGAGAGTTTGCGTTCTGATTTTATTTATCAAAGGTCTTATAGTTAGGCGATAAAGCTGGTATTTGTTATATTTAGTGTGTAATTTATAATTAAATATAATACCTTTTGATGTATGCATATTAAAAATTATTACACACAACACACTCTCTCAGTCTCTATATATATATATGATAAAATACATGTGCATTTCCCATTTCCATTTGTTAGATCTTTAAATTTGGATTTAGGACATTCTCTCTCCCCCAACGTCTCTTTCTATCTCTTACCAACGTCTCTCACCGCGCTTCTTCTTTCCCCTAGCCTTTTCCGTCGACCTCCCACCGGCGTGATCTACCGGCGCCGGCAACACAGGTAAGCTGTCCTCCTTTCTCTCTCTCTCTCTCTCCCCT
>ML411061.1:61886-218127 GCA_005239525.1 Nicotiana knightiana | reverse complement strand
TATATATATATATATATATATATATATATATATATATATATATATATATATATATATTCGACATGTGTTGTAGAGTTGAGGGAGAGACCCTCATGATTCTTTGTGATCTGATATGTTTGGACCGAGCTGAGTACCGGTGGAATTTTTATCAGGATGGCATCCTTGTGATTTGTTCATATGCTTTGCTTTTTTCTTGTTATATTTCTTTTGGTAAGTCAGTGTTGATAGAGAGTTATGCCTATGGGCTTGTTTGATAGTACCTTTATATGCTTCTATAATTCCCACTCAGTCATTTCGTTATGTGCTTCTTTAGTTCAGTTTGCGGGATGTGTGCCCGGTGGTGTTAGCTGTGACTCGGTGATTCGGGTGTCTAATGATGAGGTCTTCGTGTTTATTGCATCATTATCGGTATTATGGGATTTGGAAACAGAGCTCTTCCATATGTGGGACTAATTGCCAATGTTGAGTTGATTTCGGGCAATTGTTGTGATCAAAACTGCTATTGATCCTATGTGTGATATGCTATGTTGTATGGCCGTGCCTTATGGGCGTAGACCCAAGTTGATGCAGCTGGTTGAGGCTAATGCCTGATATGGATTTAGAATCAGGTCTTTTGGAAATGAGTAGAAAGTGAGGAATTGAGGTATGAGGCTTATCGATGATGGCGAGAAGGTATATGGCAGTTGTGATAGTGTCATCAGGCTTATGTAGGTTAGGGTGACGTGGGATCACGCGCGTGTGTGTGTTGTAAATGCGCAATCAGTGATTGGATGAGTTCAAAGTGAATCTTAGCACGTTCAAGGATGAATGTTTGTTTAAGAGGGGGAGATTGTGATGACCCAAAAGGTCATCTCGTATATTCTATCTAATTCTGTGTTCCGAGGTCGTGAAAACTTCCTTCTATCTCACCTCGATTTGCGTGCACATCCCGGGCGTGTAGCCAGGAAGCCTTTATGTGAAAAACTGAGAAAAATAATAATTTTGTATTTGAAATTTGAATAAAGTTGACTTCAATCAACATTTTAGGTAAACAGGCCCGGACCCATGATTTGACGGTCCCGGAGGGTCCGTAGGAAAATATGGGACTTGGGCGTATGCCTGGAATCGAATTCTGAGGTACCAAGTCCGAGAAATGAACTTTTTAAAGAAAATTGTTTTCTGAAAAATATAAAGGTTTTTGAAAATGAAATTTGAGGTGAAACCTGTGATATCGGGCCCGTATTATGGTTCTGAAGCCATATACAAGTTTGATATGATTTATATGTGTTATCTGTGAAATTTGGTAAGAAACGGACTTAGTTTGACGTGATTCGAACCTTAAATTCAAAACTTAATGTTTATAGAAGTTTTGAAGAATTTTCATGGACTTTTAGTTTTATTCATCGTTTTAGTGTTGTTTTATGTTGTTTGAAACCTCGAGCGAGTCCGTGTTAGGTTATATGACTTGCGTGTGTGGTTGGACGGGGTCCCGGGGGCCTCGGGTACGTTTAGGAAGCTCATAGGATGTTATTAGCACTTGGAAGACAGCTAAACCATTGCTGGTTCTGGTGTCTCGCACCTGCGATGGACCTTCTGCAGGTGCAGCGATGAGCTCGCAGGTGCGGACTTGGCCAAATCCCCCAAATTCTCGCAGGTCGGGTCATTTGACCGCAGGTGCGACCCCAGACCTTTTAGTGGGTTTTCGCACCTACGATGGTACTTTTACAGGTGCGGTCCCAGGGGCGCATGTGCGGATATTGCTGGGCAATTATATCAGATTCGAGGGCTTAAGCCTATGTTCACCATTTCGAATTTTGGAACTCGGTAAGGGTGATTTTTGAAGACTTTTGCACCTGGGTAACTTGGGAAAGTGATTTCTAAGCTTCTTAGATAAATTTCCATGATTCCTAACTTAAATCTGGTCCTTAGAATTCGAATTTGGGTGGAAGATTTGGAAAAAAAATTTGATAAACTTTATAGACCAAATTATTGAGTTTTGATTGGGTTTTTGACCTCCGTTTTGAGTGATTTTTCATATGCTTAGACTCGTGAGTGAATGGGTGTCCGGAAAATATAATTTTTACCCGATTTCGAGACGTGGGCCCGGGGAACGTTTTGGGCGAATTTTCTAATTTCGCGTATTAGCTTCGAACTTATTAGTCATTTTGTTTCCTTGTGATGATATTTACATTATGCAATCGAATTGTCTAGATCTAGGCCACTCGGATTTGGATATTCGTGGCAAGAGCGTGGTTTTGAGTTGTTTAGGCGCAGTCAAGGTAAGTATCTTTCCTAACCTTGTGTGGGGGAACTACCCCTTAGTATTGAGTCTTCTATGTTGATTGTAGTCCGCGTACGCGAGGTGACGAGTGCGTACTCAAACTTATTTGCAAGTAGATTGGCCTTTTAGGGATTTTGGGTCCATATATTCCCGTATATGAATTGAACTTGTTATATCTGAATTCCTGATTTCTAGTCTCATCTCTTCCTGTTCAATTTAGAAGTACTTGCCTTCCTTGTTTCTTATATGATCTTAATTTACTTAAATGAAGACTTTGTTTTTTTTCCTACCGTTATGCTATGCCTTCCTTCATACTGCCTATGTGACTAGAACTAGTACAATCTCGCTCTATAAATGTCTAACAAGAAGTTGGTATATCTATACGTCGGTCAAGCATGCCCGTGAGTCGTACATTGTGACTTAAATGATTTTCCTCTTAAGTTATACTTAGGTTTAATTGACGACCGCCCGTGTTGATGGTATTCATTGATGTTGCCTATTTACTGAGCATTTGTTCAAACTGAGTTTATTGGTGAAGCTAATTGTCTAATGAGATTGGTTATAGCTGATTCCCTTGCCGGGATGATTTGGTTTCTTGGTTGCGAACTTGAATATATAGAATCGTTGCTATATTTGTCTTGTTTTCCCCTCGTTACGTTGTTTTCTCTTTGTGATTGGCATTCCTTTCAGTGGCTACTTCTTATGAGTGAGTTTTTACCATTTTTGTGATTTAAATCTTTGTATTGATTTGCTCATCGCACTTTGCATTCGGTCTTGCTTGCTTTTGCGCCGGTTGTGGCAATATATGTTGTTTCTGTCGCATTCTGGTTGTTTTCCTCAGTGGCTGCATTGCATATTTAAATTGGGACTATGGATAGAGATCCGGGAGATTTCCCCCTTTACTGCACTGCATATTTAAATTGGGACTACGGACAAAGATCCGGGAGCTTTCCTCGTGTACTGCATCGTATATTTAAATTGGGACTACGGACAAAGATCCGAGAGCTTTCCCCCTGTACTACATCGCATATTTAAATTGGAACTACGGACAGAGGTTCGGGAGCTTTCCCCCTGTACTGCATTGCATGACAAATTATGAGTTGCGGACTGACTTCCAGTGGTTTTATCATTGAGGAGATTTGGATCGAAAGATCTATATATATATATATTGAAAAGTATAGCTGAAAAGCATTTATCTCCAGGAAAAGTTATGTCTGAAGGACTTCTATTCGAAAGTATATTTGAAAAGTATTTGTCTTGCAGAAAATGATATTTGAAAGATCAGTATTTGGGAAAGTATATTTTGAACATCACATATTTTGATGATATTTGAAAGAGGAGTATTTGGGAAAGTATGTTTTGAACATCACATATCTTGATGATATTTGAAAGAGCAGTATTTGGGAAAGTATATTTTGAACATCACGTATTTTGATGATTATTGAAAGAGCAGTATTTGGGAAAGTATATTTTAAACATCACATATTTTGATGATGTTTGAAAGAGCAGTATTCAGGAAAGTATATTCGAACACCAAGTATTTTGAAGAGACTATGTTTTAAAAATTTCTCTTTCTAAAAATATATATAAATATACATTCAGAGAAAGTATGTTTTAAGGAAGAAATTTATCTATTCTGAAATGATTATATCTTTAAAGCTTTTAAAATAAACTCACGATTTAATGGTTTTCAGTCGAAGGTTTGACCAGTTTCATTGATTTATTGGTTAAGTCCTGACGTGAATTAATTGATGCATTGCTGAGTTGCTAGTGTTTTTATTGGGTTGTGATTCCCGCCATTTGGATCGCATTCTTTCCATTCTCTTTGCGTACTTCTATTATGCTGTCCGTTGATCGTAATTATTGAATTTTCTTCTGTATTATTCGATCGTATCGTTAATTATATTGAGAAATCCTTAGATAAATAATTTGTTTCGGTCATTCATACATCTATGCCTTTTTACTTATTAGACCGGTTGTGTCTTGACTAGTCCTCGTTACTACTTCACCGAGGTTAGTCTTGATACTTACTGGGCACTGTTGTGGTGTGCTCATACTACACTTCTACACATTTTTGTCTGCAGCTTCAGGTTATTGTTGTTGGTAGCTACGCAGATCATTGCTGAGGAGACTCAAGGTAACCTGGTGCTGCGTTCGTAGGTTTCAGAGTCACCTTCCTGTTTTATTTCTATTCAATTGTACTTACTTATTCCTAGACAGTTGTATTTAGATGTGATAGAAAGATTTTGTAGAGCTTATGACTTGTATTTACCGGGTTTTGGAAAATTGTAAACTCTGTCAAGAATTCTATTTAGACATTTTTAAAATTCCTTTATTATTGTTGTTGTTCAGTGGAAATATTAGGCTCACCTAGTCTAGGTGCCATCACGATACCCAACATAGGGAAATTTGGGTCGTGACAAGAAAACTCAACAATAGCTGCATAAAATTTATGTAAAAAATTAACAACCTCATTAATGGCCTCCCAAGTAGTAGTTGTTAACATACGATTTGGATCAGTAAAATGCACATTAGCAACTTCATTTATTGTCAATCTATATTTGTAGTAACATTTTAAAAATATATATGTATAATTCCATCTAGTAACAATTTCGTTTGGCATGAATCGGGGCTTAAGGTTATGCTCAATACACTTATTCTTAAATTCCCTAATTCTAGATTGTCTATTATTTCCTTGAATAACACCAACTACTCTTCTAACATGAGTAATCTCAGTTGAAAATAAATGAAGGCTATTTTTACCAATTAAATTATAAACATGACATGCAAACCTAACACGAAAATTTTCATCAAGTGGTGGTTGCAAATGTAGTTTTAATATTGAAATTGCGGCATTATTGTTAGAAGCATTATCAAAAGACATAACACAATAATTTTTTATTAAGATTATAAAATTAAACAGCTTCGCAAATAATAGTACTTATAAACACATCAGTATGACTCTGATCTTCATCATATTCAAATGCGATAATACGTTTTTCCACACAATAATTATCATCTATCCAATGACATGTAATTGTCAAGTAATCATTTCCATTAACAACATGGCCAATATCAGAAGTTAGATGTCACGACCCAAAATACCAACACAGGTCGTGATGGCGCGCAACACCGGAGTCAGGCAAGCCAACCGTTGTTTAATAGTGAGATTACCCTTATTTGACATATCAACCCACACTTACCAAATTTTAAGGTTAGATCATTTAAGTAAAAGAGGATAAATTAACCAACTTAAGTAAATACAACCACAAGGATCATGAACCAATATATACAGTCCCAAAATATAGAGTCTACTATGTGTGTGCCAGGAACTATTGTCACAAGTCTACAGGCGAACTAGTAGAATATACAAAAGATGATACAAACTGTTCTACTGTCTGAAAGAAGTAGACATAAATAAACAAAAGATAACTCCATAGTGCTGCTGAGAATCGCCAAGGGAGGTAGCTCACCGTGGAGTCAGGTCCAGAATATACCCCCAGGGTCAAGCTCCGGTCAGATAACCAGATGTACCAGCCTCAAAACCTGTACAATTAAGTACAGAAGGGTAGTATGAGTACATAAACAAATATGTACCCAGTGAGTATCCTGCCTAACCTCGAAGAAGTAGTGACGAGAGGTCGACATGATACTTACTAGGGTCAGACAATGTGGAATAAGTACATGCTAACCAGTAATAGCAGTAATGAACAGTAATAAGGAAATGAGCATCAACTGAAAATCTCTAGTACCCTCGCGCCATCCTTTTCCATGTAATACAAGTTATTTAACCTTCTTTCTTTTCATGAAATCAACAGTTACAATTACAGGGCTTCTCACAAATTACCAAACATATAACAGGCTATGAACGTACGGTCATTACGACGTGAAAAGTAAATGTGCAATGCCGAGGGTCGAACGGCCCGAACCATAGATGCATCAATCATGCGACACGGTTAATATAATACCAAGATCACCCCGGCTCGCGAATCATACCTGCAACTCTGGTTAATATAATATTAGGGATACCCCGCTTGCGAATCATCCATGCGACTCGGGTTCCCATATAAATTCATGATTAGCAGGAGATTTCCAGATAATTTAGCAGGGAACATACTAATAGTGTGAGAATTTTAGAAATATCAACTTCAAGCATAACCCCTTAGGCCTTCACATGTGAGATTCGAGGATATTAGACTACTTAATCCATATACAAGATCACAAATACAACACATAACGCATGCTTGTGAGTCCTAAACTATCCAGCACGGCATAATAGTAGCTACGTACGGACTCTCGTCACTTCGTGCGTGCACAGCCCCCGCAAATAACGACAAAACCACCATTATTAATCACCTATGGGTACAATTCTCTCTTACAAGGTTAGAAAGGAGACTCACCTCGTGTCGAATTTACTCCCCGGACCAAGAACGCACCCGAAACTCCGAACTCTACACCCGAGGACTCGAAACTAGCAAAATGTTATACAAATACATTAATTTATGCTCAAAGTATGTAAATTCTCCTACTCATTTAGTAAATTCACCATTGTTGAAGAAATTCTAAAATCCAATCCCGGGCCCGCATGCTCGGATTCCAAAAAATCTCGAAGGAAACACTCACCCATAGCCTAAGGATCATTAATATTCGATTTTCACTTGACTTCATAGCAAATTCACGGGTAAATACTCAAATTATCGAAAGCCCTAGGTTACTACCCAATTCTTGATTTTTCACTAATTAGGTGATTAAATTCAACTAGGAATTCATGCATTACCAAGTCTTTGAGATGAAATTTACTTACCTTCTAGGGGTTGAGTTGTGGAGTCCTTTTCCCAAGCTCTCAAAGTGTCTAATGGAGGAAAGAGTGAAGAAAACAATGATGAATCCTGTATATAAGAAACACACTGTCTGACAGTGTTTTCGCACCTGCGGCTCGAGGACCGCACCTGCGGTCTCGCACCTGCGAAAATGGACGAGGAAGCCTGGGTCCGCACCTGCGTAGGGGAGACCGCACCTGCGAGAAATGGATTGCCCGCTGTGGGTAACACCTGCGAGGCTGGGACCGCAGGAGCGGTCCCGCACCTACGACTGGGCAATCGCACATGGGGATCACACCAGAACAGGTGCACCGGTAGTTATTTCAGCTAGTTTTTGGCCTCGTATGGTGTCCGGGAGGCACCTGGGCCCACCCGAGTCCCTGTCCATATATACCAACAAGTCCCAAATCATAATACAGATTCGCTCGAGCCTTCGGAACACCCAAAACAACGCTAAAACTCAAAATCACACCTCAAAACACCTAGAACCAAACTCAGGAACTTTAAGTTTTTTTGACTTCGCTAACAATGCGCCGAACCGACCTATACAACTCGGAATGACACAAAATTTTGCAGGCAAGTCATAAATGACATAACGGAACTATTCCCGGTCTTGGAATTCCTTTCGGACCTTGACATCACAAAAATACGTCCCAAATCACAATAGGAACTTAAGGAACTCTTATTTCAATATTGAATGCCGAAACGCTCCCGGCTCATTAGAAACGCATTCCGAACATACGACCAGGTCCGGAATCATCATACAAAGCTACCAGAATCGTCGAAACTCGATTCCGAGGTCGTTTACCCAAAATGTTGACCGAAGTCAAACTTGGCCTTAAAGGCCAACCTGAAGAAACTAAGTGTTCCAATATTGCTCTAAACACTTCTGAATCCAGGACCACCCGCCCCCGCAAGTCATAATTCAAAATAAGCCCCTATGGGAAGTTTTATTTAGGGGAACGGGGTCCGATAACGCAAAATGACCGGTCGGGTCGTTACATTCTCCACCTCTTAAACAAACATTCATCCTCGAACGAGTCTAGAATCATACATGAAGTACTGAATAAGTGTGGATATCTGCTCCGCATGTCCTCCTCAGACTCCCAGGTCGCTTCCTTGACTGGTTGGCCCCTTCACTAGACCTTCACTGCGAAAATTCTCTTGGACCTCAATTGGCGATCCTGTCTATCAATAATAGCAACTGGCTCCTCCTCGTAGCCCAACCTCTCATCCAACTGAATAGTGCTGAAATAAACCAAGTGAGAGAAGTGGGCGTGGTACCTCCGGAGCATGGATACAAGAAAAACTGGATGAACTCCTGATAAACTGGGAGGTAAGGCCAGCTCATAAGCAACCCCCCTAACTCGCCTCAACATCTCGAAGGGACCTATAAACCTCGGGCTTAGCTTGACCTTCTTCCCAAACCTCATAATACCCTTCATAGGCAAGACCTCTAACAGAACATTGTCTACCTCCATAAATGATACATCACGCGCCCTCTGATCTGCGTAACTCTTCTGTCTAGACTGTGCTATGCGGAGCCTCTCCTGAATTAACTTCACTTTCTCCAAAGCATCCCTCACCAGGTCGGTGCCATATACCTTAGCCTTGCCAGGCTCAAACCACCCGATAGGAGAACGACATCGCTGACCATACAAAGCCTTAAATGGTGCCATCTCAATGCTGGACTGATAACAATTATTGTAAGCAAACTCGGCCAAAGGCAAGAACTGGTCCCACTGACCTCCAAAGTCAATCACACATGCCCTGAGCATGTTCTCCAATATCTGAACTGTACGCTCTGACTGACCATCAGTCTGAGGGTGAAATGTTGTGCTAAGGTCTATCTGGGTACCCATCTCACTATGCAATGCTCTCCGGAAGTGCGAGGTGAACTGAGGACCTCGATCTGATATAATGGACATCGCCACACCGTGCAACCGGACTATCTCCCGAATGTAGATCTGAGCCAACCTCTTAGAAGTATATATAGTAGCCACTGGAATGAAATACGACGATTTGGTCAATCTATCCACAATGACCCAAACCACGTCAACTTTCCGCAAAGTCCGAGGCAACCCAACCACGAAGTCCATAGTGATGCGCTCCCATTTCCACTCAGGAATGGGCATCTGCTGAAGTAGGCCTCCTGGCCTCTGGTGCTCACACTTAACCTGCTGGAAATTAAGACACCTAGCCACATGCTCCACAATGTCCTTCTTCATTCGCCTCCACTAGTAATGCTGCTTCAAATAATGATACATCTTCATAGCATCAGGGTGAACAGAATACCGAGAACTGTGCGCCTCCTCTAGAATCCTCTCCCTCAAGACATCAATATAAGGAACACATAAGAGACCCTGAAGTCTTAGAACGCCATCCTTGCCAATAGTAACCTCCTTAGCCCTACCCTGAACCACTGTCTCCCGTAGCTATGCCAAACACAGATCATCATACTGCCAAGCCTTAATCTCCCCCAATAACGAAGACTGAGCAACCACATGTGCAAAAACTTAATGAGGCTCTAAAATGTCTAATCTCACCAGGCGATTAGCCAAGGACTGAATGTGCAAGGCTAGAGGTCTCTCCTCTGCTGTAATATAAACCAAGATACCCATACTCTTCGCTTTCCCGCTCAAAGCATCTGCTACCACATTCGCCTTGCCCGGATGATAAAGAATGGTGATATCATAATCCTTCAACAACTCAAGCCATCTGCGCTGCCTAAAATTAAGATCCCTCTAGTTGAACAAGTGCTGCAGGCTGCAGTGGTCTGTATAAACCTCACAGGACACCCCATACAAGTAGTGCCTCCAAATCTTAAGAGCATGAACAATCGCCGCCAACTCCAAATCGTGCACAGGGTAATTCTTCTCATAAACCTTCAGCTGGCGTGAAGCATAAGCAATAACTCTCCCTTCCTGCATCAACACATATCCCAAACCAACCCGTGAAGTGTCGCAATATGTTGTGTACATCCCCGAACTGGAAGGCAATACCAGAACTGGTGCTGAGGTCAATACTGTCTTGAGCTTCTGAAAGCTCGCCTCACACTCGTCGGACCATCTGAACGGGGCATTCTTATAAGTCAATCTAGTCAACGGAGATGCAATAGAAGAGAACCTCTCTACAACTCGGCGATAATAGCCTGCTAGGCCCAAAAAGCTCTTAATCTCTGTAGCTGAAGTAGGACGCGACCAACTCTGAACCGCCTCAACCTTCTGAGGATCAACCTTGATACCCTCTCCGGGTACCACATGCCCCAAAAATGCCACAGAATCCAACCAGAACTCACACTTGGAGAACTTAGCATATAACTTCTGTTCTCGCAAAGTCTGGAGCACGACTCTCAAATGCTGCTCGTGCTCCCCTAGGCTACGTGAGTAAATCAAAATGCCATCAATAAAGACAATGAAAAAGTAATCAATATACGGACTGAACACCTTATTCATCAAGTCCACAAATGCTGCTGGGGCATTAGTCAAGCCAAAGGACATCACCAGGAACTCATAATGGCCATATCTTGTACGAAAAGCACTCTTCGGAACATCTGAAGCCTGAATCCTCAACTGATGATACCCCGATCTCAAATCAATCTTAGAAAACACACGGACATCCTGCAACTAGTCAAACAAATCATCGATGCGCGGCAAAGGATACTTGTTCTTAATGGTAACCTTATTCAACTGGCGGTAATCAATACACATCCGCATGGACCCATCCTTTTTCTTCACGAATAGAACTGGAGCACCCCACGACGATACACTCGGTCTGATGAACCCCTTAGTTAACAACTCCTCAAGTTGCTCCTTCAACTCTTTCGGAGCCATACGGTACGTAGGAATAGATATAGGCTGGGTGTCTGGAGATAAATCAATGCAGAAATCAATATCACGATCCGGAGGCATGCCCGGAAGATCCGAAGGAAATACATCAGCAAACTCTCAAACAACTGGCACTGAATCAATCGTCGGAGACTCGGTGGTTGCGTCCCGCACATAAGCGAGGTAGGCCATAAAACCCTTCTCGACCATACGTCGAGCCTTCAGGAACGAAATAACCCGGCTGGCTGCACTAACTGAGGAACCTCTCCACTCCAACCTAGGTGACTCTGGCATGGCTAAAGCAACTGTCTTGGCATGGCAATCTAGCACGACATGATAAGGAGATAGCCAATCCATGCCTAAAATAATCTCGAAATCAACCATGTCGAGCAACAAGATATCCGCTCGAGTCTCGAACCCAACAAACCAAATCAGACAGGACTGACATATCCGGTCTACAACCACAAAATCACCCACAGGAGTGGACACATAAATAGGAGAACCCAAGGAATCACGAGGGACATCCATAAAATGAGCAAATAAGACCGAAACATAGGAATAAGTGGATCCTGGATCAAATAACACCGATGCCTCTCTATCACATACTATAATAATGCCTGTGATCACGGTATCTGAGGCCACTGCATATGATCTGGCCGAAATAACATAGAATCTAGCTGGAGCACCGGAGGATTGAGCTCCACCAGAGTGAACCGGAGCTGGCTGACCTCCCCTCGACTAGCCTCCACTTTTAGGATGACCCCTGTCGACCTGTCCCCCACCTCTAGGTGGCCGGACTGCTAGTGCTGGACTCATAGGCTAGTAACCCTACTGCACTTCCTTGCCCCAAAACCTGGGACAAGTCCTCCTGATATGACCGAGATCCCTGCACTCGTAACATCTCACTGGAGGCACGACCTGCTGCCCTGAAGTAGAACCCTGGATAACTGGGGGACGGTGAGAACCCTCTGGCATAACACTGAAGTAAGGCCTCACTAGGGCACCACGAGGAGGTGGTGGTGGTGGTGCTGAATATGGGGGCCTGCTGGGCTGACCCCTACCAAACTGACCTCTGCCCCTAGCTGGGGCACTTCTGAAATCCCCGGAATATCTGGCTCTCTTATCCGGTTGTACGTGCTCCCTGACCCTCGACCGATAACCCTCGATCCTACGAGCAATCTCCACTACTAGCTAATAAGGAGTCCCCATCTCCACCTCCCGGGACATGCTGGTCCTAATGCCTGGATGCAACCCGACTACAAATCTCCGCACTCTCTTAGCATCGGTAGGTAGTATCATGAGTGCATGGCGAGACAACTATGAAAATCTAGCCTCATAGTCTGTCACTGACAGCAGTCCCTGCTCCAGCTGCTCAAACTGATACCGTAGCTCTTCCCTCTCAGAGGGTGGGATATATCTGTCTAGAAACATCTGAGTTAACTGCTCCCAAGTGATAGGAGGAGAACCTACTGGCCTGCTGAGAATATAGGACTGCCACCACCTGCGAGCTCTTCCCTCTAACTGGAAAGTAGCGAAGTCCACTCCATGGGACTCTAGTAGCCTTATGTTGTGCAGTCTGTCCCTGCACCTGTCAATGAAATCCTTGGCATCCTTGCCTCGCTCACCCCCAAAAATTGGAGGATACAATTTAGTCCATCTGTCCAATAACTTCTGCGGATCACCGTCCGCAGCTGGTCTGGTCTCAGGTGCTGCTGCTACAGTCTGAAACCCACCCATAGGTAGGGTACCCGGGGTATAATGAAGTGCTGCTGTCTGGCCTGCAGCCTGGACAGTAGGGGTCTGGGCTCCCCCTCCTACCTGAGATGTGGCAGGATCCGCTTGAAATAAACCAGCCTGGGACATAGCATCCATAAAGCTCAACATACGACCCATGACCTCCTGGAAGCCTGGTACTGTCATGAAGTCCACTGGAGCAGGACCCACTGGGGGCACCTCCCCCTGCTCCTCTATAGTAGGATCCCCTGGTGGTGCAACTGGAGTAGCTCTGGGATGCCCCAGTCCCCTACCTCGGGCTGGTGCCCTCCCCCGTCCTCTGCCAGATGTACGCGTCCTCATCATCTGTGAGAGAATAGAAGAATGAGATTTAGTAAACCATCAACTACATGATAGATGATGAATAAAGAGAGGTTTCCTAGCACCCTATAGCCTCCCGAAGATAAATACAGACGTCTCCGTATCGATCTGTGAGACTGTATTAGGTTTGCCCGTGACTTGTGAGACCTACGTGAACCTAGTGCTCTAATACCATGTTGTCACGACCCAAAATCCCAACACAGGTCGTGATGGCGCCCAACACCGGAGTCTGACAAGCCAACAATTGTTTACTAGTGATATTACCCTTATTTGACATATCAACCCACACTTACCAAATTTTAAGCTTAGATCATTTAAGTAAAAGTGGATAAATTAACCAACTTAAGTAAATACAGCCACAAGGATCATGAACCAATATATACACTCCCAAAATATAGAGTTTACTATGTGTGTGCCAGGAACTAGTGTCACAAGTCTACAGGCGAACTAGTAGAATATACAAAAGATGATATAAACTGTTCTACTGTCTGAAAGAAATAGACAGAAATAAACAAAAGTTAACTCCATAGAGCTGCTGAGAATCGCCAAGGGAGGCAGCTCACCGTGGAGTCAGGTACATAATATACCCCCAGGGTCAAGCTCCGGTCAGATAACCAGATGCACCAGCCTCAAAGCCTGTACAATTAAGTACAAAAGCGTAGTATGAGTACATAAACAGATATGTACCCAGTGAGTATCCCGCCTAACCTCGAAGAAGTAGTGACGAGAGGCCGACATGATACATAGTAGGGTCAGACAATGTGGAATAAGTACAGGTTAACCAGTAATAGCAGTAATGAACAGTAATAAGGAAATGAGCATCAAATGACAATCTCTAGTACCCTCCCGCCATCCTTTTCCATGGCATACAAGCTATTTAACCTTATTTCTTTTCATGAAATCAACAGTTAAAATTACAGGGCTTCTCACAAATTACCAAACATATAACAGGCTATGAACATACGGTCATTACGATGTGAAAAGTAAATGTGCACTGCCGAGGGTCGAACGGCCCGAACCATAGATGCATCTATCTGCCCCGCTCGCGAATCGAACATGAGACACGGTTAATATTATACCAAGACCTCCCCGCTCGCGAATCATACCTGCAACTCGGGTAAATATAATATTAGGGCTACCCCGCTCGCGATTCATCCATGCGACTCGGGTTCCCATATAAATTCATGATTAGCAGGAGATTTCCAGATAATTTAGCAGAGAACATACTAACAGTGTGAGAATTTTAGAAATATCAACTTCAAGAATAACCCCTTAGGCCTTCACATGTGAGATTCTAAGATATTAGACTACTTAATCCATATACATGATCACAGATACAACATATAACGCATGCTTGTGAGTCCTAAACTACCCAACAAAGCATAATAGTAGCTACACACAGACTCTCGTCACTTCGTGCGTGCGCAGCCCCCAAAAATAAGGACAAAACCACCATTATTAATCACCTATGGGGACAATTCCCTCTTATAAGGTTAGAAAGGAGACTCACCTCGTATCGAATTTACTCCCCGGACCAAGAACGCGCCCGATACTCCGAACTCTACACCCGAGGACTCGAAACTAGCCAAATGTTATACAAATACATTAATTTATGCTCAATGTATGGAAATTCTCATACTCATTTAGTAAATTCACCATTCTTGAAGAAATTCTAAAATTCAACCCCGGGCCCGCATGCTCGGATTCCAAATATTCTCTAAGGAAACACTCACCCATAGTCTAAGGATCATTAATATACGATTTTCACTTGATTTCATAGAAAATTCAAGGGTAAATTCTCAAATTATCGAAAGCCCTAGGTTACTACCCAATTCTTGATTTTCACTAATTAGGTGATTAAATTCAACTAGGAATTCATGCATTAACAAGTCTTGAGATGAAATTTACTAACCTTCTAGGGTTGGGTCGTGTAGTCCTTTTCCCAAGCTCTCAAAGTGTCTAATGGAGGAAAGATTGAAGAAAACAATGAAGAATCCCATATTTAGGAAACACATTGTCTGACAGTGTTTTCGCACCTGCGGTCTCGCACTTGCAAGCAAAGGCTCGTACGTGCGGAAATGGACGAGGAAGCCTGGGCCCGCACCTACGGAGGGGAGACCGCACCTGCGGCTCCGCTCCTGCGGAACTTTGTCCGCACCTGCGAGAAATGGACTGCCCGCTGGGGGTCGCACCTGTGAGGGTGGGATCGCAGGAGCGGTCCCACACCTGCGACTGGGCAACCGCACCTGCGGATCACACCAGAACAGGTGCACCAACAGCTATTTCAGCTGGTTTTAGCCTCGTGTGGTGTCCGGGAGGCACCTGGGCCCACCCGAGCCCCAGTCCAAATATACCAACAAGTCCAAAATCATAATACGGACTCGCTCGAGCCTCTGGAACATCCAAAACAAAAATGCTAAAACTCAAAATCACACCTCAAAACCCCTAGAACCAAACTCAGGAACTTTAAGTTTTCTTGACTTCGCTAACAACACGCCGAACCTACCTATACAACTCAGAATGACACCAAATTTTGTAGGTAAGTCATAAATGACATAATGAAACTATTCATGATCTTGGAATTCCGTTCGGACCTCGATATCACAAAAACACGTCACAAACCACAACAAGAACTTAAAGAACTCTTATTTCAATATTCAGCCCCGAAACGCTTTCGGGTCATCAGAAAGCCATTCCGAACATACGCCCATGTCTGAAATCATTATATGAAGCTACCGGAATTTTCGAAACTCGATTCTGAGGTCGTTTACCCAAAATGTTGACCGAAGTCAAACTTGGCCTTAAAGGCCAACCTGAAGGAACCAAGTGTTCCAATATTGCTCTAAACACTTCTGAATCCCAGACCACCCGCCCTCGCAAGTCATAAATCGCAATAAGCCTCTATGGGAAGTTTCATTTAGGGGAACGGTGTCCGATAACACAAAACGACCGGTCGTGTCGCTACATTAGAGAAACTCTACAAGGAAGGTGGTCAAACAAATAACATATGTATGTTTGATATTGTCCATGAAGTCTAAAGATATCAGATCTACAAGTACTTCTAGGGATACCTTAAAATAAAGGATTATAAATCCTTTGAATATACATAATAAGATATGATGAAGAAACAAAAGAAAAAGGTAGACAACACAAAGCAATCATTTTTGCTAACTCCTCACGATCTTTCATTTTATCATATTTCATAATTCTTCCAATACTAGGGTTTAGAGTTCCTTGATTTTAATCTAAATCAGAGCCCTATTCTATAGGATGCTCAATTCTCGTATGACTACTAAGTGTCCCAGTCCCCTCTAATTGTCCTCCAGTCTTATGCTTAAAATCATCTTTATAAATTTTGCATCTAACTCTATAAGAATTCTCTATTTCGTCAAAAAATTTTCAAACCTTACTTCTTTTTCTCCGATTAGTAGTCAGGGACACAGTTGGTCTACTACTAGCACCAAGACCACCACCCCTGCTACCAGCTCCAACACTACTAGGTGTAAGTGGTGTCTCATCTTCAATTGTTAATTCATTATCTTCTATACCGAAATCTTCTTGTAATTATTCATAATCTATATTATTATCAAGTGATGTTTCGGAAACATGTGTAGCAGTAAGACTATTTCAATTACTACCAGTTGTTGAAGTATTACCTCTTTTTCTATTTCCCCTATTACCCTGATTGGCAACCTTACTACAAACTCTCTTTTCAGCATTAAACATATTGTGAAAATTTAACTACTAGCAAAAATTAAATATGCAAATAAAATAGTAAATAACAGAAAGAGTTGGAGGGAGTGCACCGAATTCGGCAATAAATTGAACACTTGATGATTTTGCAACTCCAATGTTACCACGAAGAAAAGTCAATTGTTCAAAGTTTGAAGTTCAATTGTTCAAACTTCAAATAATAAATAATACGATAAATTAAATTCCAAAAAAAAAGAAGAGCCAAATAGTTGATTGCGCTTTAAGTGAAGAATGAGAGAATGATAATTGAGAATATGAGTTTGAGAAATGAGAGATAAGTGAAGAAATGAAGAANAAGGGGGGGGGGGGAGGTTTATTTATAGTTTTTTAAAGGGTTAAATTAGTAATTATAAAAGTGTTATTTTTTTTTAAAAAAATTGCCCAAAAAGGGTTATTTGTGCAATCCAGCCGTTGGGCAACGGCGAAAAGCAAGCTGACCGTCGCCAACGGTCTAAAACCTTAAATTGTTTTTTTTGAAATCTAGCTGTTAAACCGGTCCGGACCGGGCCGGTTAACAGATTCTACAGGAAATTTGGTTGACCGGGTTTGACCGATCCGGTTAACCGGATGAATTTATGTGAATGGACAAACCCCCTAGCCCTTGTAACCCAGCCCACTCGGCCCCTTATATACCGGTCTAGGCCGGTCCGGAAACGGGTTTCAACCGGTCTAGGCCAGTCCTGAAACGGGTCAACACGGCCCGTTTGACACCCTTATTTTTATCCATGGATCCTTTATTCGTATTTATTCAATTAAAAGTATTGATCCATTTCCAAAATTATATTTCGCAATTTCATAATCCAATTTTTCAATATTTAAGTAACCCTTGGATACAAATCACGAGAATGTGTATTTGTTCTCGAAGGTCTTACGTTTCCAAAGAATGTGGATTCGACATTCTGATTTTCACATTGATACCAATCATGCTCGGAAAATCCTTTTCAAGTCTTCTCTAGGAAGATTGACTCGACAAATAAATCACTGAATTGGCGAACTATTTCAGAATATAGAAATGCCGAAAACGACAAAGGCCAATTTGTTCTTAATTAGAGTTGGTCTGCTAATAAGAAAATTTCGTTAAATTCGGCCAACAATAACATTGAAAAAATTCTTCTTTGCGAAGAAAGATAGAGAATAAGCACCTTGAACCAAATTCAGAACTTGTCTCTCTATGGCAGTAAACTCTCCTTTAGTAGTTCTTATACCTATCATGCTCCTTGGATTATTTACAAGTGGTATTCAAGCTTTTATATTTGTAACTTTAGCCGCGACTTATATAGGTGAATCCATGGAGGGGAATCATTGAAATAGTCTTATTTAGCTTAGCCCAAAGCAATATATAAGTATGGTGATCACTCTATGAATAGGTCAATTCTCTGTGACCTCCCACCGTTCACGCATCCCTTGCTTCTCGCAAGGACGACTCCTCGGTGGAGGAGTAGAAGCGCTGGTCCCCTTCGGTCAAATTGCTTGTGTCTGTTGTTACCTACCGTTGGACCTACGTCCCCAAAGCGAAGAAAGAGGAGTAGGAACAAGAGGTTATTTTGGCGTTCGTATCTTAAAATTCAGCTTCTAGGTCATTAATGATAAAATATAACCTTTTTACATATTTTTAACTCTAATACAAGTTATGGATGATTATCCCACTATTTGTAATATACGAGGTTTTTAATCATTTTTCGGGCATTTTTCTGAATTGTAAAATAATTTGTTGATAATTATCCTATTTTCCAAATACTAGGATTTTTATCAATTCATTGTCAATAAAAAACAAAAAAAATAATTACGACGATATTAATATAGATTGCTTTTCTCAATACATAATATAAGCCACAGTTTCAATTAAATAATTATTTTTTAATTTACAATGCAATCTATTAATACATGAAAGTTGGTAGAATTTATTTTTTAAATGCGGATCAAATCCAATCAAACACCATGTCCCGTCAACACATGTCATGTGACCACACACTGTAATGTGACAAAGCATCTTGATGTGACATGACACTTTTTGTCGAATGGGTGAAGACCCATATTTAGCCCAATTCTAAATCTTAATCTCTCATTCTTCTACCCCTTACACGCTACACTGATATACATATTGTTGACGGTAAATTTTGAACATCCATTTTAAAATTAATCTATTTATACTTAATAGTTTATAATAAATATTTTAAAAATATTTTCAAACAACAACAATTATTTTGACAAGATTAATTTAGTATTAATAGTTTTATAATTAATATTTTAATATTATAATTATAACATGCTTGCTATTATTAATTTTATAAAATATCACATAGGCTTTATATTTGATTCAATGAATTATTTCTTAAATTCTAATTAATTGGATTACTATGTTAATAATTTGTTTATGAAGTATTTTATAAATAGTTAATTATAATAGTTAGTAATGTATATGATAATTATAATTTTATTATATTTTTATTGAAAATAATTAAGTTTATGTAGTTTAATTCCAAAAGGGATTAAAATGGTTAAAGGATATAATTGTAATTATCTATTAAATATAAAATGACCGTCTTTTAAATTTATTTGGCCCAAATGACAAGCCCAAATTGGAAAATGCCCATTCCAAACAACCCCTCGCTCTCCACTTTGGAAATCCATGCCACTTCCATTAGACCAATCCGCAATTGACACGTCCCCGGTCTCCCACACTCACAAAACAAACACAACTAATCTGGGCCGTCTATTTCTTAGATTAAAGGCCCACAATTTTTACTCTATTTTCCTCTTTAGTCTTTAACCCCTAGATATTTAATCTTGACCGTTGGATCACAAGGATCCAAAGGCCACTAATTTTTTTTTTCACAAAACTGATTTAATCCCTAAATATCAGGACCGTTGATCTTAAAAATCAATGGACCAGATAAATTCTCTTCATTTTGACTAAGAGATGGACAACCCCATATCCCTAACCCTAATTCATTTGTCATTCACACAGCCGCCCTCATTTCCCGTTTCATTTACTCTTCTCTCAATCTCCCATGAACATCAATCAACAAAGGTTGCACAAATTCGTGCCAGGTCATGAGATCTCTCATCAAATCATCTCTCCTTCTTCTACTATCCATGAATCCTGCTGATATTTCCTTTTTTGTTCATAAACTCTGAAGCACCAGAAGCTAAACCTTAGAATCAAAACATCATTTCATCTTTGTTCTCTCAAGTCAAACTCGTAGAATCACTCACTTTGTCCCTAAGCTATGAAGCCTGTGATTTTCTTTCCATTTCACTGGTTGGATTTCAAAAATCCCAAATTCAAACCCAAGACCAGTTGGTGCAAGGTCGAATCCTCAGAGATTCCTTGTGCTCTATCAAATTAGTGGCATGCATGTCCACTTTACAGTGTCATCATCATTATTCTTGGTCCAGAGGTCAAGCGCATCGACCTATGGACATTGAGCCTTTTATCCGACGGTTTTGCTTTCAACGGACAGTTTCCCTCTCTCAAGTAAAAGTTATCATTGTTCTCACCTCTATATTCTCTAATTTCACTCGGTATTGCTCACATCATCAGTCCATCATCACTCTCCACTACCATATTTTGAATCTAAAACCCTAAGGCTTCACAACCACTATAAATTGGGGCTTTTAATGCATTCACCTAACACACAGCAAGACATACCTACTAGCTACACCTAACATATAAAAGTTAATACGCAATACAATGTTTAGGAAGATTTCGACTAAGCTGAGTTCTTGGTCAAGTTTCTCCTTTTCTTTTCCTCTCTGATTTTGAGGTATTACTGATTAAGAGCTTGAGCTCTTGCTTTCCTAAAGACTAATTTGAATACTCATTTGGTTTGCTGCCCCAAAGAAGGTCAGTACAACTTCAACCTTACTCTTCTTTTTAATAGTTTAAATCCTGAATATGAAATGCTTTACTATCTCTGTCGATTGATCTTACTGACAATATATTCATTCCTTTTAGCTGTTTTATGGTCTTGTTAATGATTGATGAGTAAATGCAACTATGAATTTCTTTAAAAAATATTTGAATGTTGGTATGCCTATGTTGATTCATGTCTATTGTTAACTCTAAAATGATTTCTTGATTATCTTAATATTTAGTTCCAAGCCTCTCTATCTCTCTATCATATGTTCTGTTAAAATTGTCATGATTGTTACACTGATCTGTTTTGAATATCATTTACCTTTTACATTGGTTCATTTAATCCAATAGAGTATGATTCTGTTAGATGTGAAAATCAGATTGTTATTATGGTGTTAATGCATTAGCTTTTGTCCTTTAAATTTATTCTTATCTCTTTGGTGTATCTCTGTGATTCTGTCGATTACTTGATTGAATTCATGACTATTTATATAGGTATATCTTGAATCAGTTGGATCTTCATGCTATATTGTGTATGATTCTGATATTGCTTTATGTTGAACTTAAGTTATATAAAGATGTTGAAATGTACTTAAGTTGTGGTAACCGATCTCGTCCAAGTCACACCAATAGTTGAGGTTATGAAATGGTCGATTACAATAATAATACCCAACAAGGAGCCGGGATCAAATCTATAGGGAGCTGAGATGGGAATTAGTAGTATATATTTGGATTGAGCACGTGAAGTATCTAGATTACACTTTCACAAATATGATTTTGTTTTTACTTCTAAAATTATGCTAAGGATTGCAATTCTAAAGATATAAAACTAGAGAATATTGTTTTTGGATGTTTTTCAAAGATATAAAAAGGCATAGGGATATGACCTTCACCTAGGTGTTTGCCTAATGGGTTGTAAACTTTAAAGGTTGTTTCGTTGGTTATAGTGTATTATAGATATCAACACTCAAGTACACACTCAATACCTCTCGGTAAGAGAGTGATTTTGCCCAATTTGACTTTCTCAAATCCAAATGGGTATTGAACAAAACAGTTAATAAAATGCTCAAATCCGGTTTTACTATCTCTAGGTTCAACACTTTAATTGGGACTATCAATCACTTGATTTTGTCCTTATTTCCTATTAGCCAAGTTTTCCTAGACTAAGTCTCTCTTGCTCAAGTAAAGACCAAGTCAAATAGGCATGAACTAATGTTTGCAACCATTAAGTCTACAATTAAAAGTAAAAAACAAGGCTAAATAATAAACACCCAACCATAAACAAGCCATAAATCAAACACCCACTAGGTTTACACAGTAGGGTTGGGTCACAACCTCAGTTAAAAATCTAGCCACTCATACTGGATATAGAAGAAAGTGAAGAAGAAAAGATGATAAAACTCATATTGAAAGATTAAAAGATAAAAATCCAATGTTAAATCACCAAAGTAAGCTAAAGTTTCCTAAAGAAGAAAGGAAAAATGGCTACAAGACTTTTAATATTCAAAACTTGACCTAATTTTGTGAAACTATTCTATTTATAGAAAGCTGGAATTTTCGGACAAAAATGCCCTTTCAGAGGTTCTGTGGCCGCACAATTCCATGTACAGTCCGCACTTTGCTTCAGTCTTGACAGGAGTTGAATCTGCGGCCGCACAATTCTGGAACGCCGCCACATCTCTCATAATCTGCGGGTCCACACAATTCTTGGTGCGACCGCACAAGGCTCTTATGTGGACCGCACGTTTCTGAGTGAGGCTGCATAGCTCATTTCTACGGCCGCACAATTATTGTGCGGTCTACATTTCTTTTTGAGCTTGAAATAAGGATCTCCGAACTTTAGCTCTTGCATAGCTTCTGCGACCGCACAATAATTGTGCGGTCCGTACTTTGCGCTTGGACTCTGATAACTTTCCTTCACATCCATCTGCGGTCTGCACTGAGCTTTTATGCCTGATTTTTTTCCTTGAGTTCAGGTCACTCCTTCTTGAGTTGGATTTCATCTTAGTGGATCATTTTCTAATACTCCTGCAATTAAGCATATTTCGTCAGTTTTCGGGAATACAATTAAACATTTTTGGACTAAAACGAAAGCTAAAAGGCGCTAATAAGTAGTCCAAATCCCCACTTATCAACTCCCCCAAAATTAAGCTTTTTCTTGTCCTCAAGCAAATAAGGTAAATCCCACCTCCACAAGTTAAGAGCTATTCCAGCTGATCTAAGGCGTATCAATCATACATCAATTGGGACCAACAATTACCCATAACACTTATGAACTATCAACAAGGCAATGATTTGAAGTTTTAAGCAAAAATAGTTCTAATGTGACACTTGGGCATCAAGAGTTGACTTTATTATTCAAGGAAGCTCGCTCTTTCATGCAGTTAATTGTGGATCTAGCATATATCACTTAAGAATGTAGCACTCAATTTATGGATTTGTGAAAATTTTGCTCATCTCTCTCAAAGGAATATCAGAAGTACGGGTCAAAGTACTATATGCTTGCCCATCATGTAAATCACCACTAATGTAAGTTCACTCAGTTTGAAATCACGTAGGACTTTTTCAGAATGTAATGAAGGCTTTTGAACAAAGGTAGGATATGTTGGAATAGAACAGGTTCATATTTCCTTTATCACTCCATTTTCTCTTTTTGGCTCATGTTTTGCCGACTCTTTGAGGAATTTTCTTTTTCCTTAGGGGAACTAGAGAGACTTAACATCACTCTTTCTTGGTCATGATATTCATTTTATCCTTCTTTGTTTTATCCATGCTTTGCATTGTTGCTTTTCTTTGAATCCCTTCAACTCTTCAACTTATTCACTTTCTTTTTGCATTTTTCTTTTGTTCTTTCTTTCTTTTTCTTTGCCTTTCCTTTTATTCATTTCTTTTCTCTTTTTGTGCCTTGATACCACTTTCAAACTCCTCATATCTCCCCCAAACTTATGTTTTAGCCCATTAATTCTCAAGAGTGTTAAGGAAAGCTCGGGTGCCTCACTACAAAACGGGTAAAGACTTGTAACATGGTTATCAAATGAGAAAAGTTTTAGGATCAAATGGGTTTAGTAGGGATAACAACATTGGTGGGACATGGAAAATTTTTAAGCGGTTCAAGGAGAGCCTACAATCACTTCTCAAGCCAAGCAAAACTTAAAATTTCGCCTAGAAACACATTCAGGGCAAGTTCTAGACAATTCGCACGGGTACTTGGACTTGCAACAAAAACAACTCACCTCTCACACAGCTGGATTGTTAAAGAGGATAGAGTCAAGGGCCCACAACAACCATATTCAAGATTGAAAATCACTAATGGTTCAACTAAACCACTCGATGATTGCTTAAGTCAACACAAGAGTCAGAGGGTTACTAACTAGACCTATTTCTTTTCAAGAACTTGTTTTTAATCATAATCATGTAGTTAAGTGTGTTGGTATCAAGTGAAGCATGCTCACTCTTCTAGTCTTACTCAATTAGGTCCTCTTATTCATTATTACTACTATTCTTACCTAAACATAAAAAACGGACTCTATCTCTTAAGAAGGTTGTCACGCCATCAATCGTTGGGAAGAGTCACCTGTTTCACACAAAAATGACCTTTGGAAAGAACCATGACATTAAGAAAACCAAAGGCTAATTGATCACTTAAACATGAAAAGAAACTACTAAATTAAAAAGAATCTATTAGGCTAAACATTGACTACTAAGATAACAAAATAAAGAAGCTATAAAGTAAACTACTGAAAGCATAAATGAATATACAAGACGAGAGAGAAAGAAAGAAAATATATACATCAATAGATAGAGAGAAGAATATGTACATAACGAAAAGAAAAAGAGAATTTTATCAGTTATTACAGACCAATGTCAAATATTGAATCAAATAAACTCCACCCCCCCCCCCCCCCCCCCCCCCCCCCCCCCCGAATAAGAATAAGTATTGTCCCCAATGCTTCACAAAATAAAAGCAAGGAAGGGAACGAGTAAAGAGGACTCCCTATATGGTCTCTGTGTCCATAGCAGAGTCACCGCTCTCAGGTTCCTCCAACTAGATCTCATCATCCTCTGCTCGTTGAGTAGCTGGGTTGGCGAACATTTGTCGCACCGCCTCAGCAGTGTGGGCAGCAAGGTCTGGTTCCTCAGACTGGCCAACTGGTGACACTAGTGTTGCTGGTGCTGCTGGTGCTGTCTCTAGGATTTTATCATCTTCTTCACCTGCTTCCCAAGCTCATCAATCGCTACTCTATGTGCCACCGGGGTGTCCATAGTCTTCTGGTTCTCCAGAATCTTCTTCAAAGTGTTCTCCAGTGTTAGTGGAATCTGGGGTGCTGGGTAGAGGTATGGGCTGCAACAGCACTGGATAGGTCAGACATCTTTGTAGTAGCAGTCTGCATCCAGTTGTTGAGACTCGCCAGTGTCTGGGGGACTCGTAGCACAGAGAATGGATAAGCAGGCATAGGCATCGTCCTCAGAGTAGAAGTGGATGGAACTGATATTGACGACCCAGAAGATGGAGGTGGAGGTATGGTAGCTGTACTGGTAGAAGGCCCGACTGCAGTGGTAGGCATGTCAGCTGAATCTGTAGCTACCACTGAAGGCTCATCAGACAGGCACACGGTAGTAGTCCGCCGACCCTTGTTCTTCGGGTTCCTCAGGTCCTTCAAAGAGTACCATGTGAAGGGCTTCTTCGCCCGAACCTTGGTATCAAAACCCTCTGACTCCACTCCCACATCCGTAAGATACTCCGTGATAGTGTTTGGATACGAGTAGGAGCTATCACCCTGTCTACCAACTAGAGACATGTTCGCCGATAAGATGGCACCCACATTGATTGGGTACCCGACCATGATGGAAGACACTAGAGCTGCCCTAGAGATTGGGAGATTGTTTTAATTCTTGCATGGGTCTAGTCGGCTGCACACAAAGGTTTGACACCCTTTTGATTCAAAGTTAAGGGTGTTCCGCTGAATGGGAACCCCTGTTGTGATCCATGGTGGTGGTGGTCTTGGAGATACCAAAATCTTAGCTTGCCAAGTCACCAAGTGGAAACTTCTCTAAATACTGCACCAATTCTACATCCTCGAGCCCCAAAAATATGTTCAAGGTGCTCTGATCAAATCTAAATCTTAAGTTCCTTACTTTAGTCACCTTGGTCCCCTTCTTGATATGCGCCACATTGGTGTAGAATTCCCAGACCAAGTGCTCCTTTGCATCCACCACACTTTGAGTAAACCATGTCTACCCTTTTCTCTCCCGGAATTGTCTTGCCACATTTGGATATTACCTATCCAAGTCTTCCAATATAAACTGACGCTCAAGTGTGAGCAATCTCTAAGGCCACCACTCTCGAAACCTATTGAATGCAGTCAGACTCACAAATCTGTCTTCCTAAACCTTCTTCTTCTTCGACCTCTCAAGGCCGACAACTCTGGTATCACCCCCTCATCTGTCATCCAGAATATCATCATCATCATCAACTATAACTGATGTTTTGGGGGCACGAGTAGATGAGGGCTCTAAACCCTGACTATCATCATTCGAACTCTCAAAAGTGTTTGCTGAGGCGGAAGACTCATCTCGGAGATGAAATCTCCCCTGAAGCTGTCTTGGATGTGATTGAGCATCAGGATGCTCTTGCATAAAGTTGCCCTCCGATGCCTCCCCGGACGGGACCTATGAACTAGACTCAGCAGACTCCAGAGCTCTCCCGACTGTCGCCTTCTTGGCTATAGCTCTTTGTACAGAGAGTGGTAGGGTACCCCTGCCTCGGCCTCGGGAGGGTTCAACCCTCCCCTTTGAAGTATCACCACGTCCCAAAGATCTGACCATTTTCTATAATAGATAGCAATAGGAGTCAGTTGTAGATCAATCTTAGAAGAGCAAACAATTGCAGAACAAAATAGTATGCAAGGTAGGGAAGTGCATATCCGAACATTTTTGGGTGCGATCGTGGATGGGTTTGTGTGGACCGCAGAATTTGAAAGTGCGGAAGCAATGGTGATTATGCGGTCTGCACAATTGAAATGCAGTTCACAAAATTTTGAGTGAGGCCGCACATTGGGACCTCAAAAATGACAATCCTCTGAAGACACAGAATTGCTCGATCTGCGGCCGCACACACTATTCTGCAGTCGGGGTTAAATTTTTGTGGACCGCATAGTTTCAAGTGCGGTCCCCACAATCATTTCACACCAAACTCCCTAGCCTACTAATATGCAGACCGCACAATTCAAAAATTCATCGGGCAGAACTTAGGGTTTCTAATTCAAGCACAATTTAGACATGGTAGTAGAAATTTAGACATGATAAGCAGTATACCCATCCCCCAAATAGCAAATATGAAGATACCCAATGCAAATTTCAGCTCACGTGATGATGAATTTGACATTAGGTCTGAAAATAACTAAACTCATTATGAATAAAATTAAGAAAATTGAAAAAATTTAAAGATGAATTGAGCATACCAGTAATGTAGTGATGCTAAGGAAGAATCAAAGATGATGAAATGAGTGTTAGATGAGTGAATTAGTTGAGTGCACTATTTTTTTGCCTTTGTGTTAATTCTCAGAGATTGTAAAGTTTTAACTGTAGAATGAAGAGCACTAAATATACTTAACGGAATGGCCAAAGGTTCAAGAGACGCGTTCGGCAACATAATTCCTTCTGCGGTCCGAATTCTGTTACCTGATGTACATTTTCCTTTTGAAGATCTACGGTTCACACATTTTTTGGTGCGGCCGCATATTTTGGTACGGACCGCACATTTCCTTGTGCAGCCGCACATTGACCATTTCTCTGACAGGAAAACTTCAGAGAGTGTGCAATTTTTGATCTCCAGTTGTGCAGCCGCAAATCCCTTTCTGCTTTGGCATTCAAAATTGTGTGGTCCGCACAATAACGGTGCAATCCGCACTTTTTACACACTTAGCCAATTTTTCTGAGCACAGTTCCTGCAAAGCACACTCATTCCTGCAACACACTTCAAAACCAATTAGCACAAAACAAGACCTATCTAAAGAAGAAGAAAAAGAAAAAGAAACATGGGTTGATGTAAAGACCCATAAAATTTCTATGTCTAAAATAATGCTCGAATAGGTCCCTGTGTTGTTATAACTGTAAAAATTCTTAAAAAGGTTCTATTTTGAGTAAAAAGTATCCCAGAACTTGAAAGATTAAATTTTCCAGAAATTGCGCGTTATGCGACGCACTATGCGATCGCATAACAGGTATGCAAATCGCATAGTGGTCGCATACCTAGACAGTTTTCTGTCCATTTTGAGGACATCTATGCGGCCTAGAATGCGATCACATTTCACGAATGCGGGCCGCATAGTTGTCGCATTCTTGCCCCATGATATTTGCGAGGGAGGTTATGCGACGCACTATGCATCGCATAACAGGTATGCGGACCGCATAGTGGTCGCATACCTGGGCGGTGCGGTTCCCATTTTGGCCCATTTGAAGGCCAACTATGCGACAGGAATGCGGACCGCATAGCAGGAATGTGATTGCATTCCTGACCGTATTTCTGTGTCGGGGCTCCTATTTTCTAAATTTAAAACCCGACCCCCAATTTTATAAAACACCCCTTCCCTTCATTTTTAACGATTTTCTGACCAAAAATAGAGAGAGAAGAAGAGATTTCTTGAGAGAGAAGGTTTCCACATCATCCAATTTAATTTTCCAAAATCACTCAAGCCCGGAAATTATCGAATTATTGTCATCTTCTTCACTCAAAGAGGTAAGTCTTCACCCTATTTTCCCAATTTCTCAGATTTTGGGTAAGAATAAAACACACATAGGTTGGTTCTTGAAAATAAAAAGTGAAATCTTGCATGCATGTGAGTTAAACCCCGTAATCTATTAAAGGGAAAAATAAGTTTGGGTAATTATTCTCAAAAGGGGGTTAGTAGTCTAAGGGGTCACATAGTGCTTGATAAAATGCTCAGTTGAGTAAAAGATTCCTAATTCTAAGAGAAATATGTCACATTGTGGAATAGATTGATGGTGCTAGACGGTCCGGTGAATTGTGATAGAAATTAAAAAGGGGACGACTCGAGGTATGCATGGCTAACTTTAATCTTTGTTGAGTCACTTTGTTGGTGTCCAAACATTCGATATGAGCGTCTTGATGAGTATATGTGAATTGATTGTCCGGTTGTATTGAGGTGTGAGATTTCATTCTCTGATTTTCGTAGTTGACTATTGTGAAAATTGAAATTGTGAAAGGTGATTTCTATGTGATTACTCTATCATGTGCAAGGTTCGTTAAATGTTTGAGTATGCTGGTATGAATGAACGGTAACAAACTCAAATATGTAAATGTATCTAAGTGATAAGGGCTGTGTAACAAGTGATGAAAGGGAGTTATGAATTGATCTAATTGAACTAAATGACCATGAAAATATCGTATATGACTCATTGTTGGCAAGGTTTATTGTGGATTAACTTCATATGGATTGTTGGTTGTAATGAATTTATATTCTTGTTGATGAACATCTTTGTGGTTGAATTAATGGATGATAAAGACTATTGTGAACACATGATTGGTTAGGTGTTATGAAATTGTACTCTTGATGGTATGAAACCCTGTGATTGAATTGTGGGCTGTTCTTGTTTGCTATGAAATGTGATGGTCCGGTGGGATCGGGTTGCACGCCGCAATAGAATGCAATAAAGCTCAAATGTGATTGTGTTGGAATAAGAATTTGTGAGGCTCTCAATTGTATTTGTTTCTGTATCACTGTCCACTATGTGTTGGCTCCTTTAACTGCTTTCTATCTGTGCATCTCTTGATTTTACTTTGAGTAAAGTTTGCTCATATATACTAGTACTATTCCATAGTACTAACGTCCCTTTTGCCGGGGGCGCTACATCTTTTACATGGATTGAGGTGGGTCCATAGCAGGTAGCTCAGTTCACCGTTAGCGGTGCCTCCTCTTCATCTTTTAGCAGTACTGGTGAGCCCCACTTCCTCCCGGGGCCGTGCGTAATTCATGCCATCACTTTTGTGTCTGTCATGTATCCTAAGGTATAGCCGAGGCCTTGTTGCCGGCAAGTATTGTATAAAATCCTAGTATTCGTAGAGGCTACGTAGACATGATGTGGGTGTATATATGTATTTTGGGTAGTAATTGTACGTATTCGGAATCGTGGTCCGTATTGGAAAGTTATGTATGTATTGTGTATGTTTTTGGGAATCAACTGTTGAAATGCTAGGAGAGGAATAAACTTAAGTTTGTAAATCCACGCTTAAATCCTAAGTTGTTATTTCATATGGAATATGGTGCATTGTATATACAGGGGAAACGCGTTGGGTAGGTAAGGCAATCCAGGTCCGCTTGACCTGGTTCACTCGGTTAGGTGCCGGTCTCCTCCCTCAGTTTTGGGGCGTGACAAACTTGGTATCAGAGCCTAAGGATTTAAAAGTGTCCTAGGATGTCTCGGAGCCTTTTCTAGTAGAGCCCTTCTTATCGATGTGTTGTCGACCACATTTATAATTGGGGGGCTGCATGGAAATTTAGGAAAGTACCCTTTTATTGCTGTTCTATATCATGCGATGTGGTGGAAGGTGAGGTTGCCTATCCCTAACTCGTGCATTATTCTAATTTTCAGTAAATTGCACCCAAGAAGAGAGCTTGACTCGGCCTAGAGGACAATGCCACCCCAGGAGTGGCCGTGAATTATTTATCTGATGGTGCGGGTGAGAATGATTCCCCGACCCTGAATCTGCCTGACTCTTCCATCCTAGGCAAGGATATCCCTATTCCTGCTCCAGCGGAGGGCGCTACAGTCCCTCCCGCTGATGTCCCTGATCCTTCTTAGTCCCAGTTTCCGGTACCGGTATTCCTAATGGGGATCTTAGGGGAGCTATTCAGATGTTGACGCAGTTAGTGGCCTCCCAGGCCCAAAGATCACATGCTGCCCCTGCATCCTCTAGCGAGGAAGGGGATTCTTCAAGTTCCAGGGTCAACCAGTTTCTGCGGTTAGCCCTTCCAGAGTTCACATGCACTGACCCAGAGGCCGACCCTCAGGAGTTTATTGATGAGATGTACAAGACCCTCCAAGTTATGAGGGCTACTGAGACAGAGGGGTTTGAGTTGGCTTCCTATCGTTTGAAGGGAGTGGCATATTCGTGGTTTGAAATGTGGGAGAGTTCCCGTGGGGAGGGGAGCCCTCCGACAAAGTGGGATGAGTTTGTTGATGCCTTCATGGATCATTTCTTGCCTGCCGAGACTATGGCAACCCGTGCTGCGGAGTTCGAGGTCCTTAAGCAGGGTAACATGACTATGTGGGAGTACCACATGGAGTTCGTGCGCCTGTCCAAATATTCCATCCATATGAGCCGACTATGGAGGCCAAAGTTCGTCGGTTTGTTAGGGCCTTGGTCCCTGGGTTATTAATGAAGCTGCTACAGCTGCCTTGCATTCGGATATGAATTATGGGAAAATAGTAGGATTCGCCCAGGGTACAGAGGCTCGGAAATTGAAGATAAGGATGAGAGAGAGCAGTAGTAGGGCCGGTCAGCGGGCAACCCTAGGAGCTCAGGTGGAGGTGTGAGATCAGCCCTTGGGAGAGGATCATCAAGGCCATCTCAGTCATATGATCTGCCCTCAGCCAGTGGGCCGCCATCATGGCACAGTTATCTACAGGGAGGTCGTTTTTGACCCGGTTCAGATAACAAAAGGTTCCATCAGTTGGGTCGTTCAGGTGGGAGGTTCCAGTAGCAGCGGAGGGTCCCACGCCCTAAGTGTGGGATATTTCATACTGAGCCTTGTTACTTGGATACTGAGGTTTCAGTACCAGCAGACGCGAATCAGCTAGGGTAGAGCGCGGGTCAAGGGGGAACCAACCGGTTTTATGCTTTGAGTGGTCACCCAGATGTTGTCACAGGTATTCTGACTATTTAGTCACATGATGTTTATGCTCTTATTGATCCCGGGTCTTCTTTGTCATATGTTACTCCATTTATTGCTTCAAGTTTTGGGATAGAACCCGAACAACTTCATGAGCCGTTCCCTGTGTCGACTCGGTTGGTGATTCCATTAGGCCGTGCGAGTCTATAGGAATTGTATTGTCACGGTGCGTGGTCGGGATACCACTGCTGATCTTATTGAGTTGGAAATGGTAGATTTTGATGTAATTATGGGGATGGATTGGCTCTATTCGGGCTTTGCTAAACTCGACTACCAAACAAGAATTATGAGGCTCGAGTTTCCTAATGAATCAGTTATCAAGTGGGAGGGAAATAGCATTGTTCCAAGAGGTATATTCATTTCCTACCTTAAAGCCTCAAAGATGATTAGTAAAGGAAGAATCTACCGGGTTGTGGGCACCACTTCAGAGGTGCCTGCTCCCGAATCTGTGCCTGTTGTGAATGAATTTCTTGAAGTATTTCCGGACGTGCTTCCTGGGATTCCTCCATATAGAGAGATCGATTTCGGGATTGATGTATTGCCAGATATGCAGCCAAGATCTATTCCACCTTACAGGATGGCGCCATCAGAATTAAAGGAGTTGAAGGAACAATTGAAAGGTCTATTAGAAAAGGGTTTCATTCGGCCTAGTGTCGCCTTGGGGCGCACCGGTTCTTTTTGTCAGAAAGAAGGATGGATCGCTTCAGATGTGTATTGATTATCTGCAACTCAACAAGGTCACCATCAAGAACAAATTACCATTGCCTCGGATAGATGATTTGTTCGACCAGTTACAAGGTGCTAAGTTCTTCTCAAAGATTGATTTGCGGTCCGGGTATCACCAGTTAAAAATCAGGGAGCAGGATATTCCTATGACTACCTTCAGGACTCGTTATGGGCACTTTGAATTTCTGGTAATGTCTTTTGGGCTAACCAACGCCCCAACAACTTTTATGGATCTTATGAATTGGGTTTTGAAACCGTTTCTCGACTCCTTTGTGATTTTCTTCATTGATGATATTATTGTTTATTCGTGGAGTTAGGAGGATCATGCTAATCACCTCAGAGAAGTTCTGCAGACTCTTCATCAGCACCAATTGTATGCAAAGTTTTTAAAATGTGAGTTTTGGCTAGAATCAGTCAACTTTTTGGGCCATGTTGTTTCCAGGGAGGGGATTCATGTTGATCCCCAAAAGATTGCAGCGGTGAAGGATTGGCCTAGGCCAATGACCCCGATAGAGATTTGCAGTTTCTTGGGTCTAGCTGGGTATTATCGGAGGTTCGTGGAGGGATTCTCTACTCTTGCCTCCCCATTGACTAAGCTAGCACATAAAGCAGTTAAGTTTCAGTGGTCCGATGCATGTGAAAAGAGTTTTTAGGAATTAAAGTCGAGATTGACTTCGGCACTAGTGTTGACCTTGCCAGAAGATTCAGAGGGACTTTTGGTTTATTGTGATGCTTCAAGGGTTAGTTTGGGGTATGTGTTGAGGAAATGTGGTAAAGTTATAGCGTATGCTTCAAGGCAACTCAACAATCACGAGAGGAATTATCCAACGCATGATTTGGAGCTTGTAGCGGTTGTGTTTGCATTAAAAAATGGCGGCATTATCTTTATGGGGTCCATGTGGACGTGTTCACAGACCACAAGAGTCTTTAGTATTTATTAAAGTAGAAAGAGTTTAACTTAAGTCAGCGGAGGTGGTTAGAATTGCTCAAAGACTATGATATGAATATTTTGTACCATCCAGGGTAGGCGAATGTGGTAGCCGGCGCTCTTAGTCGGAAATCCATGGGTAGCTTGGCTCATTTGGATGCAGGTCAGAGGCCTTTGGCTCAGGAGGTTTATCAGTTGGCTAGTCTGGGGATCTGTCTTTCGACCTCAGACAAAGGGGATGTCATGGTGCGTAGTGGAGCAAAATCTTCGCTTATAACGGAAATCAAGGAAAAACAATTCAGGGATCCGGCTTTGGCACAATTGAGGGAAGCAATTTTAAATTACAAGACTTCAGCATTCTCACTCGGCAATGATGACGGTGTCCTGTGGTGTCAAGAGAGGTCATGTGTTCTAGATGTGGATGATCTCCGGGAAAGGGTAATGGCAGAGGCTCATAATTCCAGGTATTCCGTACACCCAGGTTCTACGAAAATGTATCACGACGTCAAGGAAATATTTTGGTGGAATGGTATAAAGAGGGGTGTGGCGGACCTTATGGCTAAGTGTTCAAATTGTCAGCAAGTGAAGGACGAGCATCAGAGGTCTGGTGGGTTGACGCAGCTTATGAAAATATCAATGTGGAAATGGGAGATAATCAATATGGACGTCGTGGTGGGGTTACCTCGCACTCCACGCAGGTTCGACTCGATTTGGGTGATAGTGGATCGACTCATGAAATCAGCTCACTTCTTGCCAGTCAAGTCCACCGATACTGCAGAACAGTAGGCTCAGTTGTATATCAAAGAAATAGTCAGGCTCCATGGTGCTCAAAAAAATCTATTATCTCGGATCGAGGGTCCTAGTTCATAGCTAACTTTTGGAAAATATTTCAGCAAGGTTTGGGTACTCAGGTAAATCTCAGCACATCATTCCATCCACAAACGGATGGGCAGGCAGAGCAGACTATTCAGACACTTGAAGATATGTTGCGGGCTTGTGTATAATATTTCAAGGGTAGCTGGGATGAACACTTGCCGCTTATAGAATTTGCTTAGAATAACAGTTTCCGTGCTAGTATTCAGATGTCCCCATTCGAGGCATTGTACAGAAGGAGGTGTAGGTCTCCGATTGGATGGTTTGAGGTTGGTGAGGCAGAATTGTTAGGACCAGATCTTGTGCACCAAGCTATGGAAAAAGTTAAAGTCATTATGAAAACTGCTCAGAGTCGTCAGAAATCCTATGCGGACGTTCGTCGAAGAGATTTGGAGTTTAAAGTAGATTACTGGGTATTCTTGAAGGTGTCTCCCATGAAGGAAGTAATGCAGTTTGGGAAGAAAGGGAAATTGAGCCCAAGGTACGTCGGACCATATAGGATTGCTCAAAGGATAGGACATGTGGCTTATAGGCTGGAATTGCCCCCTGAAATGTCATTAGTGCACCCGGTGTTCCACGTGTCTATGTTGAAGAAAGTGGTTGGAGATCCATCAGCTATCGTGCCAGTTGAGACCATTGAGGTTAATCAAAAAATTATCGTATGAAGAGGTTCCGATTGCTATTCTTGGTAGTCAAGTCCGTAGATTGAGGAACAAAGAAATTGCTTCAGTTAAAGTGTTGTGGCGAAGTCGGCAAGTTGAGGAAGCCACGTGGGAAGCGAAAAATGAAATGAAAGAAAAATACCCCATTTGTTTGAATAAGTCTAGTAATGATCGTGCAAATTGTCATCTCTAAGCAATTATATGTTATGTTCAGTTTTGTGCAAAAGCACCCTATTTTATCCTAATTTCTCTACTATTGTAACTTCTCAAGTCGTGCCATAATTGTGTATGTTGTGACTATTTGAGTAATGTGCAACCCCTTGGAGTAAATGAAATTATGTGAAACTCATGTGATGGTTAAATGATTAATTGAAGTGTAAATTGCTAAGGATTAATTGAAGTGTATATGGCATGTTGAAGTCATTGAATTATACGGGACTTGTCGAGGGGACCAAATTATGTGCAAGGCCATGAAATAACTAGGTATGTGTGGAATTGGTTAGGAACATCTGTTTCGGGGTCTCTCTGACAGGTAGATAGGCCTAATTACAGAGGAAACTCTGGCGAAATTTTCAGAAAATATCGGAGTTAGAAAAAATATTAGGGGTTGGCATATTGCGTTTTCATAATCAAATGATTTCCCGATCCTCATTCGAGGACAAATGATTTTAAGTGGGGGAGGATGTAAAGACCCATAAAATTTCTATGTCTAAAATAATGCCCGAATAGGTCCCTGTGCTGTTATAACTGTAGAAATTCTTAAAATGGTCCTATTTTGAGTATAAAGTATCCCAGAACTTGAAAGATTAAATTTTCCAGAAATTGCACGTTATGCGACGCACTATGCGATCACATAACAAGTATGTGGATCGCATAGTGGTCGCATACCTGGACAGTTTCCTGTCCATTTTGAGGACAACTATGCGGCCTAGAATGCGATCGCAATTCACGAATGCGGGCTACATAGTTGTCGCATTCTTTCCCCATGGTTTTTGCGAGGGAGGTTATGCGACGCACTATGCGATCACATAACAAGTATGTGGATCGCATAGTGGTCGCATACCTGGACAGTTTCCTGTCCATTTTGAGGACAACTATGCGGCCTAGAATGCGATCGCAATTCACGAATGCGGGCTACATAGTTGTCGCATTCTTTCCCCATGGTTTTTGCGAGGGAGGTTATGCGACGCACTATGCGATCGTATAACAGGTATGTGGACCGCACAGTGGTCGCATACCTGGGTAGTGTGGTTCCCATTTTGGCCTATTTGAAGGCAAACTATGAGACAGGAATGCGGACCGCATAGCAGGAATGTGATCGCATTCCCGACCGCATTTCTTTATCGGGGCTCTTATTTTCTAAAATTAAAACCCGACCCCCTATTTTATAAAACACCCCTTCCCTTCATTTTAACGATTTTTTGACCAAAAATAGAGAGAGAAGAAGAGAGTTCTTGAGAGAGAAGGTTTCAACATCATCCAATTTGATTTTCCAAAAACACTGAAGCCCGGAAATTATCGAGTTATTGTCATCTTCTTCACTCAAAGAGGTAAGTCTTCACCCTATTTCCCCAATTCCTCAGATTTTGAGAATAAAACACACATAGGTTGGTTCTTAAAAATAAAAAGTGAAATATTGCATGCATGTAAGTTAAACCCCGTAATCTAGAAAAGGGAAAAACAAGTTTGGGAAATTATTCTCAAAAGGGGGTTAGTAGTCTAAGGGGTCACATAGTGCTTGATAAAATGCTCAATTGAGTTCAAGATTCCTAATTCTAAGTGAAATATGTCACATTGTGGAATAGATTGACGGTGCTAGACGATTCGGTGAATTGTGATAGAAATTAAAAAGGGGACGACTCGAGGTATGTATGGCTAACTTTAATCTTCGTAGAGTCAACTTGTTGGTGTCGAAACATTCGGTATGAGCTTCTTGTTGAGTATATGTGAATTTATTGTCCGGTTGTGTTATGGTGTGAGAGTTCATTCTCTGATTTTCTTAGTCGACTATTGTGATAATTGAAATTGTGAAAGGTGATTTCTATGTGATTACTCTATCATGTGCAAGGTTCGTTAAATGTTTGAGTATGCTGGTATGAAAGAACGGTAACAAACTCAAATATGTAAATGTATCTAAGTGATAAGGCTTGTGTAACAAGTGATGAAAGGGAGTTATGAATTGATCTAATTGAACTAAATGACCATGAAAATATCGTATATGACTAATTGTTGGCAAGGTTTATTGTGGCTTAACTTCATATGGATTGTTGGTTGTAATGAATTTATATTCTTGTTGATGAACATCTTTGTGGTTGAATTAATGGATGATAAAGACTATTGTGAACACATGATTGGTTAGGTGTTATGAAATTGTACTCTTGATGGTATGAAACCCTGTGATTGAATTGTGGGCTGTTCTTGTTTGCTATGAAATGTGATGGTCCGGTGGGTCGGGTTGCACACCGCAATAGAATGTAATAAAGCTCAAATGTGATTGTGTTGGAATAAGAATCTGTGAGGCTCTCAATTGTATTTGTTTCTGTATCACTGTGCACTATGTGTTGGCTCCTTTAATTTCTTTCTATCTGTGCATCTCTTGATTTTTTACTTTGAGTTTGCTCATATATACTAGTACTATAGTAGGTAGCTCAGTTTGTCGTTAGCGGTGCCTCCTCTTAATCTTTCAGCAGTACTGGTGGGCCCCACTTCCTCTCGGGGCCGTGTAATTCATGTTATCTCTTTTGTGTCTATTATGTTTTGTAAGGTATGGCCGAGTCCTTGTTGCTGGAAAGTATTGTATAAACTCCTAGTATTCGTAGAGGCTCCATAGACATGATGTGGGTATATATATGTATTTTGGGTAGTAACTGTACGTATTCGGAATCGTGGTCCGTATTGGAAAATTATGTTTGTATTGTGTATGTTTTTGGGAATCAACATGATGTTACTGGAAAGTATTGTATAAACTCTTAAGTTTGTAAATCCACGCTTAAATCCTAAGTTTTTATTTCATGTGGAATATGGTGCATTGTATATACGGGGGAAACACGTTGGGTAGGAAAGGCAATCCAGGTCCGCTTGACCGGGTTCACTCGGTTAGGTGCCGGTCTCGTCCCTCGGTTTTGGGGCGTGGCAGTTGACTCCCAAGAAGCGTCCGATTTTACGTTGCGGCACGACGCAAATTACTATCATTATTTGAAATGAATCACTTCCATGACGTGGCCATCACCAACTTGTCCCAGATAATGCTTCACCCCGTGACCATTGACTCTAAACACCTCATCATTTTTATTCTTGAAGTCCAATGCACCAAAGGATGTCACACCCACAACCTCAAACGAGCCATTCCATTTAGACTTCAACTTTTCCGGAAACATCCGTAATCGAGAATTGAACAACAACGCAAGATCATCTTCTTTAAACTCCTTCTTCCGAATATACATGGCATGGAGGTAATTCATCTTCTCCTTGTATAAGGAAGAACTTGTGTATGCATGGTAGCAGAACTCATCTAACTCATTCAATTGTGCCACCAATAAGTTGGCGGCGACATCACACTCAAGATTCAACTTCTTTAAAGCCCAAATGACTTTGTGCTCAAGTTCCACCGGAAGATGACAAGCTTTCCGGAACACCAACCAGTATGGAGACATTCCAATCGGTGATTTGTAAGCCATCCTATAATCCCATAAAGCATCATCAAGTTTCTTTGACCAATCCGTCCGGTTAGCATTCACAGTTTTTGACAAAATACTATTTATCTCTCAGTTGGAGACTTCCACTTGACCACTTGCTTGAGGTTGATAGGGGGTCGTGACTTTATGAGTGACACCATACTTGGTGAGTAAGGTGTCGAAAGCTTTGTTGCAAAAATGTGATCCACCATCACTAATGATAGCCTTTGGAGTACCGAATGAAATAATGCATTTATTTTAGAAATCAAGTAAAGTAAGATAATATATAAATTATACAAAATAGAGTATTAGATGGCTTTCAACTTAGAAATTGATAAAATTGAGTAGAAGTATAATTTTTTTAAAAAGCAAAAAACCAGTTAAATTAACGAATTAAATATACAATTTATTAAAGAAAACATGATGTAACGACCATGCCGGTTGTTTTGAGTATTATAGCCCCATTCCTCCATTTATTTCTTATTTTGTGCTCATTCGTTATGTGTGACTTGCTAGAGTGGTTGGTTTGGTTCCAGGGATGTTTCAGAATGAGTTGGGATACTTAGTCCCAAGGTTGGAAGCCTAAGTTGAAAGAGTTAACCAGATGTTGACTTATGTGTAAATGACTCCGGAATGGAGTTTTGATGGTTCCGCGTATGGTGGTTTTGGACTTAAGAATGTGTCCAAATATTAATTTGGAGGTCCGTAATCGATTTTTCTTGAATTGGCGAAAGATGGAAAAGTTGAAGTTTGGAGAGTTGAGAAGTTTGACCGAAAGTTGACTTTATGGTTAACGGGCTCAGATTTTGGTTTCGGAAGTTGGAATAGATCATTTGTTTCATTTATGACTTGTGTGAAAAATTTGAGGTCAATCAGAGTTGGTTTGGTATGTTTCGACATTAGTTTTGTTAGTTAGAAGTTCATAAGTTCATTAGGCTTGAATCGATGTACGATTCGTGATTTTAGTATTATTTGATGTGATTTGAGGCTTCATGTGAGTTCGTATGATGTTTTATAACTTTTGGTATGTTTGGTTGAGGCCTCGGGGACCTCGAGTTGATTTCAGATGGTTAACAAATTGAAATTTGACTTTGAAGGTTTGCTGAAGTTGCTGATTTCTTTATACGTGAGTGGAAGTCCGTCGCAAAGTGTTGTTTGGGGTGACTGGTTAAATTTTTCTATGCGTTCGCGAGTTTAGGTCTAATATCGTAGAGCCATGGTCAGTAGTATTACGCGAACGCGAGGGTTGTAACGCGTTCGCGAAGAAGGAAGAATGGGTGTCCTGGAAGTTACGCGTTTGTTTATGGCGGTCCTCTGAGGAGGCGTGGGATCGCGTAGAGTTGAGTTGGGTGCATCGCATTCACGCTTGGTTTTCTGCGTTCGCTAAGGGTTAGTTTGACAACTTGCATTTTTGTTCTTCGCAATCACGAGGGACTTTCCGCAATCACGAAGAGGAGCACCTGGGCAGAATATAAGATTTAAAAAATGAGGGTTAGACTATTATTTCACAGTTGGACCTTGGGAGCTCAGATTGAGGCTATTCTTGGTGGGATTTTCAAGGAATTGATTGGGATAAGTGATTCTAACTCGGATTTGGTTAATATACATGAGTCTATCATTTTTTTTACCATTTAATTAGTGTTTTGGGTTGGAAAAATTGGGAAAATTTTAGAAATTTCATAAACCATAATTTGAGGATTTGAAGGTCGAGTTGAGATCGGAATTGAGTAATTTTAGTATGGGTGGACTCGTGGTTCATGGGTGTTCGGATATCTTTAATTTTGTAGGATTCTGAGACTTGGGCCCAGAGTTGACTTTTGAGATGACTTTTTACTTTTTTAAAGAACTTAGCTTTATCATATGGAATTGATTTTTATAGCTTGTGTTGATTGTATTGAGTTGTTTGTGGCTACATTCGAGTCATTCGGAGGCTGATTTGTGAGGCATGAGCTTGTTAGAGTATGGATTTGTGCGGTTTGAGGTAAGTAACACTTCCACTTGATACTTAGGGTATAAATCCTCAAACTACATGTTATGTGGTTGGTGACATAACATAATATGCTATGTGACTCGGTTGATTCCGTGGAACTGTGTAGTTATCAAATCTTGATATTACTCATGTATTCTCCATGTGTATTTAAGTCGTGATTCACGTTAGAAATTATGTTTAGGCTATATGCTGGTATTGTTAGGACCCACAAAGGTCGTTCTTTGCTGTTGAGTTATTTGTTTATATTGCATTTATCTACTCAATCACATTCATCGTGTGCATATCATATCTCAGTCCCTGTTACCATTTATTGTTACATCATGTATCATTGTTTTGTGTTGATTGACATGAGTGTTGTGAGTTTGATGGATTGTGGAGATTGATGACTGAGTGAGGCCGAGCGCTTGATTAAGAGTGATATTGATGGGATCGGGTTACATGCTGCATCAAGTTTTATTGATTCGTGATGGGATCGGAATGCATGGCGCAACATGTATTATTGATTCATAATGGGATCGGGGCTTCACACCGCAACAAGTTCCATTGATTCATGATGGGATCGGGATGCGTTCTGCATCAGGTTTTATTAGTGCTTGGCCATGATCTGTCTGTCACGACCTAAACCGATGGGCCGCCATGGGCACCGGGTACCTTACTCGACCGAGTACCAACGTAACGTATCATTCTTATTACATCATCATATACACGTGACATACGGGCCTAATAGGCCAACATAATCATTTATAAACTCAAAACATAGGTCGGCAAGGCCGTACAATCCTCCACGTATACCACATATGTCTACAAGCCTCTAAGAGTACATAAATATCATAAAGGTCGGGATAGAGTCCCGCCATGCCAACCAATACCCGTCAAAATCATACTAACCAAACAAGCGACTCCGAAGCAAATGGAGTGCACCAACATCTTCCGCTGAGCTGATAGCCTACTTGGAGGGCTCTCAACCTGTCTATTGGGACCTGCAGGCATGAAATGCAGCGTCCCCAGGCAAAAGGGACGTCAATACGAATAATGTACTAAGTATGTAAGGCACATAAATAAGTACATAAGAGACATGCAAGAAATATAGAGCACATGACTCAACCTGTAAGCCTGAATAGCTTTGTAAATCATAAACTACTTACGTCATACATATGCGTATGAATGTCATGTCGTGCATAGGTACATGTTTCATAACATCATCAGCCTCTGAGGGCATCCCATTATATCATATTGGCCACTGTCGGCAAAATTATCATCGTATACCAGCTGATCAGGTGGTGGTGCGTATATAAAGCCATAATCTTTCCCATATCCCATATCCCATATCCCATATACATATACATACATATATATATGTATGTGTATATAACATCGTTTGAATATACATACATATATGCGCGTATATAACGTCGTTTGAACAATATTTCAGCCACTGTGGGCAACATCATCATCATATACTACCTGATCAGGTGGTGGTGCGTATATAACACCGTAACCTTTTCCCATATCCCAGATACATATATTTACATATATACGCGTATATAACGTCATCTGGTCATGGGTCAATGTGCATATGTAAATGCATGAAATGCATATGAAATACGTCATTAAAATCTCTCGGTACGTCATAAGGCCAATATACCTCTGGTTAATATCATGAAATAAACTTTACCAACATACATATTTTCGAGACCCATGAACAGAAGATAATAATAATTCTCATGGGGAATCAATAATATAGACACCCCTAGTATTTCTACGAATTGAGTAATTTATGAAAACCATGAGTTTGCTCGTTTTTTCCGTATAATTTGGACCATGCCAAAAGAAAGAAGGGGTAGCCTTAACATATCTGGAGTAGGAACAACTCCGTATAATTATCCCGTTGGAAATATTCGTGGATTGAATTTAGAACCCAAAAATTGGATTTAAGCTTCTGCGTTTTGAAATTGAGGAACAAAATCTTGCTTTGGTTTGTTGAACTTTGGACGAAACTGCTTCAAATGAATCTTTTGCTTTAAAATGAAATGATTCTGCTTCAACATCCTTGGCTTTAATCCAAAGGAAAATTGTGGTTTTAGCCTTTACAAGGAATTCCTACTAAATCTCATGGATAGGATTTACAAATCTTATCAAGACTTTAACTTAAGTCATGATATGGTTATTACATAGTAGCCATCTGGCAAAGTGACCAAGAGTCATCCTTTGCCATTGTGTCTTTATGCCACATGGAAGGGTGGGTGATGATTATTAATCTTTACCCACTTATTAGTTAACTGGGTAATGTCCCGTTATCCGATAATTAATTAATAACCCGAATAATTTAAAATTTATCTCGAATTACTTAAAATTTTACTTATTTTTAATATACTTTATACATCGTACTATCGTGATCCTTGCATGGTACTAGTCTATAATTATCGGGTATTATCGCTCGTCCCGTATTTATCCCAAAATGCCAAAACTTGGACAAAATTCATTTTCTTTGACTTGCTCCCCCTTTCACCTTCATGAATTTACTAATCGCTTGTGAAATAGCATAATCCTTATAATCTCCAAATAATCTTTTACTTGGACTGATGTCAATTACCTTATGACAAATTTAACGTACATTACTACAAGGTGCAACATCTTCATAACTTATTACTGCTAAGCGTAACATCACCGTAATGTAGTACTACAGGGTAACATTGTCGTAATATAATACCGCGGGACGTAATATTGACGTAATATTGCGGGCTGTAACATCATTCCGCCCTTTGGAACATTCGTCCTCGAATGTTGACCAATGCACTTATCATTTTCTTAATTTATATCTTCCGAATACTTTAGAAATTTCCTTGCCATCTAGGAGACTGTTCTGTGAATAGGTCCAAAGTCTAGGGCATCCCTCCTTAGGCCTTCTTCTCACACGACAACTTGTAGTCGGAATCCTTCCAATATCGTAACTGTTGCTACCTTTCATCATGCAGCCTATCTAGTTTTAATCTTGTAAGTGTGTCCAATCTCTAGGCTTCACATGTAGAGCTTTGTAAGATGTCCCTTTGGAAATTTATGAGTATACTGAAGTTCTTCGCTCGGTACTTGGTTGAATTCACGAATATTGTTATATCTCATCGCATAGGTCCGTTTAACTATCCGTATGAATTTACTGCCATAACTCTTACTTTAATTTATCGTTGCTGAGGTCTGCTACCAAATCCCAGCTTATTCTCGTTTCTCATTCCATATGTATAAATTTAAGTCCTTTAATGCTTCCTCGTTACTGCTCATCTTTAGAATGACAGTCCAATCTCATCTAATACTTTGTGACTTTTGTCCATCTATTGTTGATTCACCTTAATATTGATCTACAATATATCACTGATAACTTGAAACTTTTTACGTAATACTTTGCCACTAGGGCTTACGTTACCTCAATGAATATCCGAAGTGATTCCCATAATCGTATTTCATAGTGTCTCAATGTGATTCACCTTATGGGGGTATCCTAAATTCGTTCCGCCAGCGAAATCATTTCTTCAGTGACACACGGATTATGGGGGATTTTGTTAGTGAGTCACGAAGTTTTGTTATCAGTTATCTATGAGATGTTTCACTATTAAGCTTATTTCATTATATTTTCAATTTAAAAATACGTGGTTATTTGTGATTGTCGGCTTGCCTAGTTCTGTGACAAGCGCCATCATGACATGTTGAGTGTGGGTCATGAAAAGTTGGTATCAGAGCCTAGGTTAGATAGGTCTCACGAGTCATGAGCAGGTTTAGTAGAGTCTTACGTATCGATAAAAAGATATCTGTACTTATATTCAAGAGGCTACCAAACCATTAGGAAAAAAACTTCACTTTCTTGTAATCTTGTCGTGCGGATTTGTTGATTCTGGGAACTAATTCTGCTATTTTATTCTCTTACAGATGTAGAAGACACATGGTACCAGATCGGGCGGACGGGCACCAATACCACTGATCGGGTCCAAGCCTGTACTACTATTGAGTAGCGAGGGTGGTCGATGCAGATTTACACAACTAGGTCGGGATCAAATCCACAGGGAGTTAATTTGTTTGGAATTAGGTTTATATCTAAGTCTAGATGCGGGTTTCTTTCTTAATTACACTTTCACCCATTTGGGTGTTGTTTCTACTTCTAACTCTATTCTATTGTATACAATAACTGAAACTAAGTACATTTTTTTGTTGTTGTTTTTCAAGTGTTTAAAGAGACTAGGGTAGTGACTTCTACCTAGGTTGATATCTAACGGGTAGCAAGAATCTAGGGCAAGCTCAATTAAGTGGGGTCGTAATATAGCTATCACACCCGGTTACTCACTCTATACCTCTCGGTAAATTGTGTGATTTTGCCCAATTTGGCTTTCTCAAGTCCAAATAGGTATTCATGCAATTCAAGTGATATTAGCTCAAGTCGGGTATTACTATCTCTAGGTTTAACCCTTTAATTGAGGCTATATATTTCTTGAGTTCACCCCAATTCCTTGTTAGCCTAGTTTTCCTAGACTTAGTCCCTCTTTCTCAAGTAGAGACTAAGTCATAAAGGCATGAATCAGTGTTTGCAACCACTAATTCTATAGTTCTAGTAAGAACTAGGCTAAATATCACTAACCCATACACGTTCAAGCCCTAAAATTCAATACCAATTAAATACCCACACTAGGGTTGGTTCACAACCCTAGCTATGGGTCTAGCTACTCATGGATATAACAGAAATTGAAGATGAAAAGAAGATAAAATTCATAATACTAGATTAAATGATGAAAATCTGATGTGGAAAGATGAATCTATTACAAACTTGCCCAAAACGAAAAACCTAGCCGTCTCACCTGCTCCAGTAATACATAATATAACCTAAAAATGACAAAAAAGTTCTACTTATACTAAGCTGAAATTTTTTAACAAAAATACCCATGCGGAGGGTGTGCGACCGCATAATTCTGAGCGCGGCCGCACTCTTGCTTTCGCGGCCGCGTAATTCTGATCGCGGTCCACGTTCTTCAATTCTGGATCTGGGTTTAGCTGAGTTTTGCGGACCGCATAATTTCCATTGCGGCCGCATAAGGGACTTCCCCGGCCGCGTAATTTTGACACGGACCGCACTTCTTGTTTTTGCTTAAATTGTAAGATTTTTGAACCTCAGTCATCGTTGTCCGCAAAATTCCAATCGCGGCTGTGCATGTACATTTCTATGGTCGCACCTTTCTAGTGCGGTCTGCTCTCGTCAGTTAGCCCAAAAATCACCTTCTCTTGGACCGCATAGTTCTGATTGCGGCTGCGTCGTGGCTTTCGCGGCCGCACAATACTTGTGCGGTCCGCATTTCAGATCTCTTGGCCCAATCTTGGTTTTTGTTCATGTTTTGACTCCTTTATGAGTAGATTATGACTCCTTTGGCTCATTTTGAACAATTTCTGCAAGCAAGAATATTACATTAGTTCCCGGGAATGCCTTCACGCATTTTTAGCCTAAAGCATAAGTAAAAGAGAGCAACTAATAGGTTTAAATCCCTACTTATAAACCACTAGCTAGGTCCACGAGAGGTCGGGGCTGCAGTAGAGGCCGAGGTGCAACTCGTACAACAGCTAGAGCAGCACCTGTAGACCCAATAGTTGCTTCAACTCAGGAGCAAATTCTTGATGTGGTTAAGCCTGTGGGACCAGCTCAGGCACCAGTTATGCCCATTGTGATTCCAAGCCTTTCGGAGGCTCTGGCCTAGATGTTTATTATATGCACTAGCCTTTCTCAGGTGGTTTCGGTTCATGCCGCACCACCCATATCTTAGACCAGGGGAGGTGCTCAGACTCCCGCTACCCGTACTCCAGAGTAGGTGGTGCAAGAACTTCAGACACCAGGGGTACTACCAGCCCAACCAATTGAAACTACTCAGGCCCAGGTGGGTCCACCGATGAGTGACGAGGAGTAGATGAGACTAGAGCGGTTTGGGAGGCTCAAGCCTCCATCATTCAGTGTGGTTGACTCAAAGGATGCTCAGGACTTCTTAGATAGGTGCTAGCGGATTCTTCGCATGATGGGTATTCTGGAGACTAGTGGAGTCTCATTTACTACTTTGGAGTTGTCGTGGGGAAGCCTTCAGATGGTGGGAGGCTTATGAGTTGAAAAGGGCAGTCGGTGCTGCACCACTTACGTTGCATGAGTTCTCCATTCTCGTCTTGGAGATGTTTTTGCCATAGAGTCCCAAGGAGAAGTTGCGTAGGCAGTTTGAGCAGCTACGCTAGGAGGCTATGTCCGTGACCCAGTGTGAGATAATATTTTTGGAGTTGGCTCGTCACACGATCTGGTTGGTTCTCACAAACTATCTACTGAGCCTCTAAGTACAATTGAAGAGAAATAAGGAAATTCCGGAGCAGGCTCTGGCTATACCTCAAAACATGATAGGAAAATTAACAAAAGATACATGATGAACAAAAGGTACAGGACCCCGAATTGAAGTGGGGCTCACCAAGCCCGCTGGAAAGAGTATACCGCTATCAGTGATCGAAGCTGCCTGCTATGGAACCACCTGTAACAATTAATGATACAACGCCCCCGACAAATGGGACATTAGTACCATCGAATAGCACTAGTATGTATAGCTAAAGTTCCTCTTTCAAAATAGAATAACCATATAAGAAAAGAAACCATAGAAACAACAAGTCACAATCAACACTATCCAAATGTCCTATTGAAACATAGCGATTTTTAAAGTACGAAAATAATATATATATATTTTTAGTTGGGAGATCATTAGCACTGATATACCACCTTCTTTGTTGGCGTGGAGTCCGATCACGCCCAATGGGCTAGGCCATCTGCCCACGAACAATGAAACAATATGGTTTGACGGTGATGCGATAGAAAGTTGTTATAAGAGTAGTACCACGATGTGCGCAACATGGTGTCCGATCTCCACCCGATCAACTAGACCACCTTCCCACATATATCGTGTGGGTTGGCTTTTTCTTTTCCAATTCACAGGTACAAATTTTATCCCAATTTAGGGGAATAATCACAATGTCATCAATATTCCAATTTCATCCCAAATGAGGAGAATAATCACAATCCACACCTACACCAGCATGTGTAGTTTCAGGTGTGGGCCTTATGACCCACCCTTCTTCGGTTTTGATAATGATATTCCCAACAATATTTTTAGTTTGATTTGCACACAAATGTAATATAAATAGAAATTTATTCATCTCTAAATCTTTCACATTGCATAGATCTTTATTAGTATTTTTCAACCATGCATATTAACAATATCTCCCTGGATCTTTGGACCTTTTACAAGGTTCTTTATTCATGGCACGATGTCTGCATTTCATATTCCATAATTTCACTTCATTTAATTTCAAGGATCATCACCAATTACCAACATATAGAGCATTTCAGAAATCATATACCTCAAGTTGATTAGAATTGGAACGTTAAACACAAAGGATTCTTCCCAAAGGAGGGTACATACCAACCAACAATAGAAATACACGTCAAAAGTCATAAACAATCAAACACCAATAATCTTGAATTATTCTTTTCCAATCACGATAATGTACAATTTCAACACCGGAGTATGTATGAACTCAAATCACATTCAATGTATTTATAAGGCAAAGCATTAGTTAGAATCATCCACTTATGGGCATGATTTGAGTACCAAAAGCTTTTAGGCAATTTCTGTTTTCGAAGTCATTTTAAAACAGTTGAGTCGAGGCTCATTTTATAATCCTTATTACATCTATGAATCTCCTTAGTACCACTAGCCATAATTATAACTTATCACGTTGGCAACACTCTATTTCTCCATTTCACTTATTTTATTTTAAACATCTTTATAGATTATCAATAGAAAGACATACTCAATCAAGACATTAGGTACACGTAGGAGCAATTAGGAGTATTAAGCATATCGAGTTTTCCTCGCCCAATTAATGTACTAGTTTTCACTGAAAATACGACTCAAAGCCATACCATTTTAATAAGCAAACCATACTTTGAACATCCATCTTTCGATATAAGGCTCATTCGGAATAATCAAGTTTATAGGGGATAACCCGGAATATAGAAATTAGGGATTATGAGTCGACCATACTTAAACTTACAGAAACATTGTGGATTTCAATTCTGAGAGATAAAGTTTAGCCAACATACCTTGTTGAGATTTTCTTAAGTTACTAACGCACCAACACCTCTAGCAATAATAATCTATAGGAAGATACTGAAAATCGGTTAATAATTAGAAAGCATCCCATGACGTAACTCTCTTAGGAATTTTTTATCAAACACCTAACATGTGAAATGGACTACAAGGTTCTATAATGGAAATCTTTTCTCCCCTCAACCAATTTCAACAATAAGCTACCCAAAATAGTTCATTAATCCCACATAACTTAGTGCCGCATGCATGACCTATTTCCAAACCCACAATATATTTGGACTTATAATCTTTTGCATGAAAGATTAGGGGTAGGACTTACCTGGATAGATGATAATCTAGTGGCTAGCTTCCTTGACTCTTGAAGACTTGGGAAAGATTGGATGATTAGAATGCTAGGTTCCCTCCTTCTCTCTCTAAAATGCTCCTACCACTCTCTAAACTCTCTAGAAAATTGTCCCAAATGAAGCCCCAAATGCTATTTATCAAAATAGGGTCAGGTTAAAATATTAGAAAAAAGAACCCTCTAACTCGAGTTTGCGATCTCAGATGTGGACGCACAACAGATGTGCGGCCCGCAAAATGGTCGCATAATTGATGCTCAAAACTGGTATATTACGGGTTGGGTCAGCGGCCGCAGACCTGTTCTACGGTCGCATAATGCACCTGCATAAGGGTCCTCAATTAAGCTTGATTCTGCTTCACTTTGCAACGAGAGTGCGGTCCGCATATTGATTCGGCCACAAATCAGACCGCATAATTGCATTCTTCTTCCAAAACTTTTCCTCAACACCTTAGTGCATTCTTTAACCCAAAAAGTCTGAGCCGCAGACTTTAGCCTAACTCGGCACCACAAAACCTTAAATTACACAGCAAAATTTTTCGAGGCCTCACAATATTGCTAGACGGCTAGAGCAGGTCCATAGTTAGGAGTGTGAGGCGAGGGATGCCAAGAGGCTTCGTGGTTCGGGTGGTTTCAACGGTGTTTTTTGTAGAAGGCAGACTGACCATAACAGGGGTCATCCTTATAGGCCCACATAGATGGCTTGCCCAGTTCATCGTGGTGCATCAGCTAACAATGGTTCATGCAGTGCCTGTCCGAGTTAGTCATCTCGTTGTGCCCTCCTAGCTCAGAGTTCATCTCGTGCTCCATCACTTCAGGGTTCATCTGCACCAGGTTCTTCACGTAGTTATTCTGGTTCTCAGGTTCCACTACAGTACCTGCCGTCATTGTTAGAGCAGAGTTGCTTTGAGTGTGGAGAGTTTGGTCATGTGAAGAGGTATTGTCTCTGTATTTTGGGATGTCCAATTTAGCAGAGAAGTCAGGCTGCAACTTCCGCACCATTTAATTCACCACCTACTCAGCCAACTAGGGGTGGGGCTCAGGTAGCTAGAGGTCGCCCTAGAGGGGGAGGTCGATCAGGTGGTGGTCATGCTTGATGCTATGCTTTCCTTTCCAGTCTAGAGGCTGTTACTTCAGACGTACTGATCACATCTATTGTCTCAGTATGCCACATGGATGCTTCTATATTATTTGACCCTAGTTCCACTTATTCGTATATATCATCATATTTTTCTCGCTATTTGGATATGCCCCATGAGTCCGTAGTTTCACATGTTCATGTATCTACAATGGTGGGCGATTCTATTATTGTGGACCGTGTGTATGGGTCATGTGTGGTGACCATTGGGGTATTGGAGACTAGAGTTGATCTCTTATTGCTTAGTATGGTTGATTTAGATGTGATTCTTGTCATGGATTGGTTGTCCCCTTGTCATGCTATTTTTGATTGTCACGCTAAGATAGTGACACTAGCGATGCCGGGGCTACTTAGGATTGAGTGGAGAGGTTGTTTTGACTATGTTCCTAGAAGGGTGATTTCATACCTGAAGGCCCAACGGATGGTTGGAAAGGGGTGTTTGTCATATTTGGCCTTTGTAAGGCATGTTGATGATGATACTCTTGCTATTGATTTTTTTCCGGTAGTGCGAGACTTTTTTATGTGTTTCCTACAAACCTGCCAGGCATGCCACCGGATAGGGATATTGATTTTGGTATTGACTTGGTGTCGGGCACTTAGCCTATTTCTATTCCTCCGTGCCGTATGGCACCAGCAGAATTGAATGAATTGAAAGAGCAGTTTTAGGAGCTTCTCGATAAGGGGTTCACTAGGCCTAATGTGTCGCCTCGAGGTGCACCGGTTCTGCTTGTGAAAAAGAAGAATGGTACAATGCAGATGTGCATCGACTATAGGCAGTTGAACAAAGTTACAATTAAGAACAAGTATCCTTTGCCGCACATTGATGACTTATTTGACCAACTTTAGGGAGCTAGAGTGTTCTCTAAGATTGATTTGAGGTATGAGTATCACCAAAGACGCCATTCAGGATCTGCTATGGTCACTATGAGTTCCTTGTGATGTCTTTTGGGCTAACCAATTCCCCAGTAGCATTCATACATCTGATGAATAGTGTATTCTATCCATATCTTGATTAGTTTGTCACAATATTTATTGGTGATATCCTGGTATACTCATGTAGCTAGGAGAAGCATGCACAACATCTGAGGATTATACTACAGAGTTTGAGGAAGGAGAAACTTTATGCCAAGTTCTCCAAGTGTGAGTTTTGGCACAATTTGGAGGCATTTTTGGGGCACGTGGTGTCCACTGAGGGGATTAAGGTGGATCCAAAGAAGATAGAGGCGATTCAGAGTTTGCCCAAACCGTCTTTAGCTACTGAGATTCAGAGTTTTCTCGGCTTGACCAAATATTATCGTCGGTTCATGGAGGGTTTCTCGTCCATTGCATCACCTTTGACCATGTTGACCCAGAAGGGTGCTCCATTAAGGTGGTCATATGAGTGTGAGGATAGCTTTCAGAAGCTTAAGATTTCCTTGACCAAATCTCCAATTCTAGTTTTGACTTCAGCATCGGGTTCCTATTCAGTGTATTATTATGCTTCTCGGATTGGTATTGGGTGTGTCTTGATGTAAGTGGGTAGAGTGATTACTTATGTTTCATGCTAGTTGAAGCCTCATGAGAAGAACTACCTCGTTCATTATTTGGAGTTGACATTCATTGTCTATGTGTTGAAGATTTGGAGGAATTATCTCTACGGTGTGTAATGTAAGGTATTTACAGATCATCAGAGTCTTCAGCACCTGTTCAAGCACAAGGATCAAAATTTGAGGCAGCAGAGATGGTTGGAGCTTCTAAAGGACTATGATACTACCATATTTTATCACCCGGGAAGGCCAATGTGGTGGCCCATCCCTTGAGAAGGAAGGTGAGTATGGGTAGCCTTGCATTTATTCCTGTTGGCGAGAGACCGCTTGCATCAGATGTTTAAGCCTTGGCCAATCAGTTCGTGAGGTTAGATGTGTCAGAGCCTAGTCGGTTTCTAGCTTGCGTGGTTTCTCGATCTTCTTTATATGATCGCATCAGAGAGCGTATGTATGATGACCCCCATTTGCTTGTCCTTAAGGATACGGTTCGTCATAGTGATGCCAATGAGGTTTTTATTGGGTATGATGGGGTAATGCGGATGCAGGGTCTGATTTGTCTGCCCAATGTAGGTTGGTTACGGTGTGCCGGTGTACATTATCTCAGATCGTGGCACTAAGTTCACATCACAATTTTGGAGAGCAGTGTAGCGAGAGTTCGGCACGCAAGTTGAGTTGAGTATAACATTCCACCCTCAGATGGACAAACAGTTCGAGCGCACCATTTAGATTTTGGAGAATATGTTGCACGCTTGTGTCATGATTTCGTGGGTTCTTAGGATCAGTTTCTACTACTTTCAGAGTTTACCTACAATAACAGCTACCAATCTGTTACACCCCATGTTTTCATACGTGAGAGTACGTCGTAAGTCAATTGATGTAAGCTCAGAAATAAATTTATATTTGCAAGCATATAAAGTAAGTTAATCATGTTACCTTGGAGGTTACAAATATTTAAGATCATGAATAACGAGTACCGAGAGGGTTGGAAAGCTTAGAAGCTAAACCAATTGAAGAAAATAAGTTTCGTCGAAAGTAGACGAGTTTGGAATATTATAACATGTACTTTAGGGTGAGACTATGGTTCATTACATCATAAGGAGCTTATGCTATGAGTTATGTTTGTCATATGATAGTTGCGTGCTATGCTTTGAAGTCAAGCAAGTTGTGGAACAAAATTTGGCAAAGGTCTTCAGAAGTTATATTCATAAATTTGTTGAAACTTAGGTAAAATGTATCTGAGCTTTTCTCCCAATATACTTGGAATTAGGGTATGATCTACTTACCAAATTAAATATATATGATTCTAGTTTCCAACACATTAAACCGTTCATCGATATGACATAGGAGTAGAGATATATTTGCAGTTTCGCGAGACTACACATACATCATAAGTGACAAATAGGTGGCTCACTAAAGATTTTTGAGATATACATTTCATGTATTATATGATGTTTTATTGGAATATATTATATACCAAATTTAAGGTCTTGGGATTTAGTTTCCAACGCTTTTAACCATTTTTTCATACGACATACGGATAAAAAGATATAAGCGTTGGAAGATGGGCCAATGCTAGGGTGCGAAGCTAGCACCTCTTTGACTTTTCCAAACTTAATATATATAAGTCTTAGGTCGGCTTTCTATTCATTTTTCAGTATAACACGACTAGAGAACACCCATAAACATATCCTTAAGCTATCTTCTAGGGTTTCAAAGAAGATTATTATCCGGGCATGAAATCGATAAGCGATAACATCAAAATGATCCCTACGACGTAAGTGTCATTATACCGCCTCTCTTTTTTCTTTGTAGTTAGAGTTTTGAAATTTACTTCATAGTTAAGAAACGTCTAATATCTGTATTTAAGTGTTTAAATATCAAAGAAGGTTGATAAATGTGTTTCCTAATACTTAGCACTCACGGGACGGGGATCGGAAGCCGTGAGTTCGAGTTATTTGACTTGTAGTGGACTGTTTCGTGTTGGCCTCTTTTGCTGATGTTTCATGGAGTTTTGGAGGATAAAAAGTGTTAGAAAACAACATATAATGACGGAATGGTGGGCTGGTTGTTCGTCGTTATTTTTGTTAAGGTTGTTTGACACTACTTTTGTTGGCGTTTCATGTATGAAGTGATTAGGGTGTGTAAGATGTTTTGTGATATATTGTGGTGGAGATAAGGTTGGGAAATAATTCATACATGTTGCTATTGTTTTTTCTTGGTTTTGTTTGTATATGTTATTGGAGGAGGGCCTTGTTACAGGGGGGATGTTGCCCGAATTTACGTAAAGCAGCTACTAGCTTAAGTTACAGACTTAGCCCTTGCTCAACCCTGATTTTGAATCTCCTTATGATATGATAGATTGAGTTGACTTGTTTGAGGAGTTGCTTGGAAGGTATTAAGGACTCAACTTGGTTAAGGTATGTTAAGGAACTTCCTTCTTTCTTTTTGCATGATTTAAAGTGAAATGAACGTAAACGATAAGCTATTTCATAATGAATCTCCTCCTAGCAACTATGGTTGTCCATGTTGTTCTATCCTTACAAAGTTATTCTAAGAAAGTATGTATGATCCTTGAGTCCTCGTGAAGTTCATATTGATGGTATGATATCCATAATGTTAATCAAAGGTGCAACTACCTTACGTCACTCCAAAAGGTTTAGAGTGTGATTCCATGAGTTCAACATGCATTATATATAGTATTTATTTTACTCTAACGAGTCGCCCTATAGTCGGCCGGGTATGGCACTTATTGTGAAACAACTGATCAGTTGGGTTTACCGAGCTCCACATGACCGGGTGCGATTCTACCAAGCCTTATGAAGGCCGGGTATGATTTTAGCGAGTACTCTACGAGGCCGGGTATGATATGATTATGATGATGCCTACAAAGGCGGATGTTTTTAAAAGANTATATATATATATATATATATATATATATATATATGTATCACGCATTTCATGTCATTATCTCTCAGAGGCACTCAGATGCTATAGATTGTATCTCCTACATCTCTTTACATTACTGTTCTTAGTTATGCTATTCTGTCTTACATACTCAGTACTTTATTTGTACTGACGTCCCTTTTACTTGGGGACACTGCGCTTCATGTCCGCAGGTCCCGATAGACACATTGACAGTCCTCCTAGTAGGCTATCGGGTCAGCGGAAGGTGTTTCTCCACCCCACTTGCTCCACTCCACTTGCTCTGTAGTTTCCTATTTGGTCAGTATGATTGGGACATGCATTGATTGGTATGGCGGGGCCCTGTCCTGACCTTTATATTGTGTATGTACTCTTAGAGGCTTGTAGACAAATGTCAGGTATATGGATACTTGTATGGCCTTGTCGGCCTCTGTTTTGAGTTTACAAATAATCATGTCAGCCTTATAGGCGCGTAGGTCACATGTATACGTTTCTATATCATGTTAGATCATCTTATGTCTAGCATTCCCTCATGTTTTATTCTGATTATCTCATGACGGACCTTTTGGCTCATTTACCCATGATAGTACGATAAGAAAAATATGTTACGTTGGTACTCGGTTGAGTAAGGTACCGGGTGCCCGTCGCGGCCCATAGGTTGGGCCATGACAGAAGTGGTATCAGAGCAGCTCTGTCCTAGGGAGTCTTCACGCCATGTCTAGTAGAGTCTTGTTTATGGGTGTGTTGTGCACCACATTTATAAGCAGGAGGCTACAGGGAATTTAGGACTGTCACTCTTTCTTTTTACTCTAGATCGTGTGGTAGAGCTCAGTCGTAAGAACTCAATTTCCTAAATTCTATCTTATTCATAATACGACGATGCCTATATCTTGAAAGACGATTGGTCAGAGATTGTGATGTGGCTTTGGAAGAGTTGAGTAAGAGGAACTCAATTTTGAATCATACTTATGATGAGTAAATGTGAGGTCTTCAGCAGATCATGTGTGTACTAAGATGTGTCAGTTTCTTGATATGGATCTCTAAGGCAAGAATATCTATCTACCCATATGGTAAAAAGAAATAAGAGAATCGAAGGTAGATACAAGTTTCACCAAGTAAACGAAGCAAGATGAAGAAGGGCACGAGGTACCTAGTTAATAAAGATTATCAGTATTTACAATTGAGGCAGGNTCCTTAAGCTATCTTCTAGGGTTTCAAAGAAGATTATTATCCGGGCATGAAATCGATAAGCGATAACATCAAAATGATCCCTACGACGTAAGTGTCATTATACCGCCTCTCTTTTTTCTTTGTAGTTAGAGTTTTGAAATTTACTTCATAGTTAAGAAACGTCTAATATCTGTATTTAAGTGTTTAAATATCAAAGAAGGTTGATAAATGTGTTTCCTAATACTTAGCACTCACGGGACGGGGATCGGAAGCCGTGAGTTCGAGTTATTTGACTTGTAGTGGACTGTTTCGTGTTGGCCTCTTTTGCTGATGTTTCATGGAGTTTTGGAGGATAAAAAGTGTTAGAAAACAACATATAATGACGGAATGGTGGGCTGGTTGTTCGTCGTTATTTTTGTTAAGGTTGTTTGACACTACTTTTGTTGGCGTTTCATGTATGAAGTGATTAGGGTGTGTAAGATGTTTTGTGATATATTGTGGTGGAGATAAGGTTGGGAAATAATTCATACATGTTGCTATTGTTTTTTCTTGGTTTTGTTTGTATATGTTATTGGAGGAGGGCCTTGTTACAGGGGGGATGTTGCCCGAATTTACGTAAAGCAGCTACTAGCTTAAGTTACAGACTTAGCCCTTGCTCAACCCTGATTTTGAATCTCCTTATGATATGATAGATTGAGTTGACTTGTTTGAGGAGTTGCTTGGAAGGTATTAAGGACTCAACTTGGTTAAGGTATGTTAAGGAACTTCCTTCTTTCTTTTTGCATGATTTAAAGTGAAATGAACGTAAACGATAAGCTATTTCATAATGAATCTCCTCCTAGCAACTATGGTTGTCCATGTTGTTCTATCCTTACAAAGTTATTCTAAGAAAGTATGTATGATCCTTGAGTCCTCGTGAAGTTCATATTGATGGTATGATATCCATAATGTTAATCAAAGGTGCAACTACCTTACGTCACTCCAAAAGGTTTAGAGTGTGATTCCATGAGTTCAACATGCATTATATATAGTATTTATTTTACTCTAACGAGTCGCCCTATAGTCGGCCGGGTATGGCACTTATTGTGAAACAACTGATCAGTTGGGTTTACCGAGCTCCACATGACCGGGTGCGATTCTACCAAGCCTTATGAAGGCCGGGTATGATTTTAGCGAGTACTCTACGAGGCCGGGTATGATATGATTATGATGATGCCTACAAAGGCGGATGTTTTTAAAAGATTATATATATATATATATGTATCACGCATTTCATGTCATTATCTCTCAGAGGCACTCAGATGCTATAGATTGTATCTCCTACATCTCTTTACATTACTGTTCTTAGTTATGCTATTCTGTCTTACATACTCAGTACTTTATTTGTACTGACGTCCCTTTTACTTGGGGACACTGCGCTTCATGTCCGCAGGTCCCGATAGACACATTGACAGTCCTCCTAGTAGGCTATCGGGTCAGCGGAAGGTGTTTCTCCACCCCACTTGCTCCACTCCACTTGCTCTGTAGTTTCCTATTTGGTCAGTATGATTGGGACATGCATTGATTGGTATGGCGGGGCCCTGTCCTGACCTTTATATTGTGTATGTACTCTTAGAGGCTTGTAGACAAATGTCAGGTATATGGATACTTGTATGGCCTTGTCGGCCTCTGTTTTGAGTTTACAAATAATCATGTCAGCCTTATAGGCGCGTAGGTCACATGTATACGTTTCTATATCATGTTAGATCATCTTATGTCTAGCATTCCCTCATGTTTTATTCTGATTATCTCATGACGGACCTTTTGGCTCATTTACCCATGATAGTACGATAAGAAAAATATGTTACGTTGGTACTCGGTTGAGTAAGGTACCGGGTGCCCGTCGCGGCCCATAGGTTGGGCCATGACAGAAGTGGTATCAGAGCAGCTCTGTCCTAGGGAGTCTTCACGCCATGTCTAGTAGAGTCTTGTTTATGGGTGTGTTGTGCACCACATTTATAAGCAGGAGGCTACAGGGAATTTAGGACTGTCACTCTTTCTTTTTACTCTAGATCGTGTGGTAGAGCTCAGTCGTAAGAACTCAATTTCCTAAATTCTATCTTATTCATAATACGACGATGCCTATATCTTGAAAGACGATTGGTCAGAGATTGTGATGTGGCTTTGGAAGAGTTGAGTAAGAGGAACTCAATTTTGAATCATACTTATGATGAGTAAATGTGAGGTCTTCAGCAGATCATGTGTGTACTAAGATGTGTCAGTTTCTTGATATGGATCTCTAAGGCAAGAATATCTATCTACCCATATGGTAAAAAGAAATAAGAGAATCGAAGGTAGATACAAGTTTCACCAAGTAAACGAAGCAAGATGAAGAAGGGCACGAGGTACCTAGTTAATAAAGATTATCAGTATTTACAATTGAGGCAGGGAAATATAAGTATTCTGAGTTACCTTCAACAATAATAGAGGTATGTACAATTGTCCACACCCATCTCAGTTATACATATAGCAACTAACAGATATAGTTTAAGAGCAAGATGGGATATCAGGATCCCACTGGGCTTAGAGTGACCCAAAATTGTGGGTGGATTGTTATCATTATCTAAAACTTTTGAAGGGTAGTGCAGAACATTGTAATAATTCTCACTGGGAGATAGCCAGATGGTGCACTATAGAATAATACAGTCGGATATGAATAATAGAATGTTCAGAAATTTCAGAAGATAGGTAGTGGAATCCTAGAAGGGTTAAATATTTACCTTAGTATAACTCCTACCCATAGTTAAAAAAATGAGAGAGAGAGAGAATGTTAGGCGTCCCATAGAACAAGTGAGATGTAGCAGGGGGAGCTAAAAGTTAAGGAACGTTTTGTTGAAGTCTTCATAATAAGGTGACAGACAGAAATTTTAGCAGGATAATATGAAGAGAGTTAATGAAACATTATGAGTAAGATGTAATAAATGGGTGATAACGGTAAATCAAAATAGGACAGGATGACAGAGTCTATAGTCAACTGAAGGAAAAGACAAGAGGAGACATGCCTTGAGACAATAAAAGTATAAGCCCTAAAGTCATATCCTCATTTCGAGAAATCAATTGCTGAGTCCATCGTGGTTACTAGAAGGAAAAGTTATACCCCCGAGTAATATAAATTAGTATGCGATAAAAATAGAACATGAATTAGGGATCGAAGAAATTGGTAATAGTCGGCATCATTTCAGAGATCGTGTTTCGACAATATTAGAATGAACAATAGAAGAATAACCTTTAAAGGTTATTCAAGAAGACGCCTCCCTAAAGCAAGCACTATGAGCAGAGTTAAGCTTAAGGGACTAAATGTTCCAGTTACACCAGGTGTCACCCTTGTGCGTATGAAATTCAATTATCCTTGGTATAGAAGGGTTACCGCAAGACGGGTAATATGTCAATGAAGATGTGAAAAAAATGCCAAAGATGAAAAGGTAGCTATCGAATGGTAAAGGAAGAATGCGGTAAAAATGTGAAAGGAATGAGATTGCATTTATTCAGATCCTACAAATATAATATGACTCCAGAACATTATGCAAGCATGACACCGGGGAGAATCATTAAGGGTTTAGCACTTGATGATATTGTTAAATATGTGGGAATGAACACTTGATACATAAGGATCCCGTACGAGAGGTAAGTTAAGACAAAAGGCATAACCTAAGAGGCATTACATAACATACAGATATGAGAGGGGACCAACGAGTAGTCTGTAATTGATCTAGGAAGATCCTAGTTATGGCTAGATAGGAGGATACATACAAATCAGTAGATCATGCAAGATAAACGTAGTGAAACCCAGCATAGGAAATTCAGTCTTTCAGATACGACATCGTAGTCCTCGAGAAATATTCAGATAGGAGTGTAGTAGAAGGTACCAAATAAGTGTTACAGAAATAAAAGGGAGTGCCACAAGGAGACAACTAAAACATCAATTCAGAAGCAAGCCTACGAGCACAAGGGCGCAAAGGTAAGTAACTAAGGATAATGATAGGGGAGTAAGAACATCAGAAATACCGTGGGGTATACAATGTAATAAACAACTTTACAAGAGTTACAGGGTCTTCCCTTAGCACTGCAACAAAAGACCAGCTGAGGAAATAATGAAGAAAGCTTCAACATAAGCATAGCGACATAAAGAAGAAATGGTCTTGTAAATTCAGTCTCACTATAATATTGTATGCACTCCATAATAAAGTGGCACCTATCGTGGCTAATGAACGGGAAGAAGGAAAAAAAAATCAAGAGTTGATAATTGAGATCATATGAGATACAGGGAACTCCAGTATTCGTGGGCACTAGGATAAGCCAAGTATCCATGTAGCAAGTGACAGAACAATCAGGAAAAGTAATTGCTTACATTTAGAGACAACTGAGAAGGCATGAAAGGAAATCTAAAGTGCTAGCATGTTAAATGGAATGTTTCAATAGATATGTAGGTTGCAAGATAAAGTATGGTAGAGCAACAAGGTTTTAGCTAGACAGGAGTAAGGATAAGAAAAGGTGAGTGAGAAGGTGACGAGAATAGGTAAGTCCTCGGGATTAAACCCATCACAACAAGAGAGCTGATGGTTTCCATAAAGTTATAAAAAGATCAGTATAGCATGAGTGAACTCAAATGAGTTTAAAACTAGGAGCATTTAGAAAAGATGGAATGCTACCCTGGTAGTAAAATAAGGGTGTAAGTGTGATAAATGATAAGAGGATGATGTTTAGGCCTTTGATTAAGTAATGATTTTGAGAACAAGGATTTTTTGAACTACATGGGAATAGAATATCCCCATAGGATGAATCATATTGGGATGCTATGAAATACAGTTATTGGAGTATAGTATCGTCCCTGAGTGGATTAGGAAAATCACTTCAGATATTCCCCGATGAGACGCGAGCCCTAGTGACGATATATTACATAAGAGGTTACAAGTTACCAGTGGTAGATTATAGATCAACATTAAGGTGAATCAACAATAGATGGATGAAAGTTCCAAAGTGAGATTAGGCTGTCATTATTAAGATGAACAGTAATAAGGAAGTTTTAAATGGCTTAGATTTATACATATAGGATAAGCAGGGAGAGAGTAACCTGGAGTTGGGTTCCAGGCCTCGATAATAATAAACCGAAGTAAGAGTTATAGTACAGTATGACCTACCTAGTTTTGGTAAAGACATAAGAATAGATAACTAAGTCCATGAAACAAAATATAGCAGTAGTCATAAGTTCGAAAAAGTACCAAGCGAAGAACTTTATCACACCTATAGATGTCCAGAGCGACAACTTGTCATAGTATTATATATGTTCACAAATGAAACCTAAAGATTGGTTAGAAGCTAACGGAAAGGTAGGTAAGAGTCGCATTGGTGCAAATTCAAGGTTATAATCGTACAAGCTTTATGAAACAAGGTAGAAACAGTTACGAGATTTGAAGAATTTTGACCACAAGTCGTGGATTAAGAAAGAGGCCTAAATGGGAGATTACCCTAGCCTTTGGATTTATTCACTGAAGAACACCCTGGATGGAAAAGACAATATTAAAGTATTCTTAAGAGTTATTGCTTAATAGATGGACAAGTTCATTAGTCAACATTCGAGGGTGAATGTTCCAAAGGAGGGAGTGATGTTACGCCCCTATACGTGAGAGTACGTCGTAAGTCAATTGATGTAAGCTCAGAAATAAGATTATATTTGGAAGAATATAAAGTAATTTAATCATGTTACATTGGAGGTTACAAATATTTACGATCATGAATAACGAGTACCGAGAGGGTTGGAAAGCTTAGAAGCTAAACCAATTGAAGAAAATAAGTTTCGTCGAAAGTAGACGAGTTTGGAATGTTATAACATGTACTTTAGGGTGAGACTATGGTTCATTACATAATAAGGAGGTTATTCTATGAGTTATTTTTTTCATATGATAGTTTTGTGCTACGCTTTGAAGTCAAGCAAGTTTTGGAACAAAAGTTGGCAAAGGTCTTCATAAGTTACATTCATAAATTTGTTGAAACTTAGGTCAAATGTATCTGAGATTTTCTCCAAATATTCTTGGAATTAGGGTAAGATCTACCTACCAAATTGAATATCTATGAGTCTAGTTTCCAACACATTAAACAGTTCATCGATATGACATAGGAGTAGAGAGATATTTGCAAAATTGAAGGTCTTGGAATTTAGTTTCCAACGCTTTTAACAGTTTGTTCATACGAAATTCGAATAAAAAGATATAAGCGTTGGAAGCCGAGCCAATTCTAGGGTGCCAAGCTAGCACCTCTTTGACTTTTCTAAAGTTGATATATATAAGTCTTAGGTCCGCTTTTTCATTATTTTCCAGTATAACACGACCAGAGAACACCCATAAACATATCCTTAAGCTATATTCTAGGGTTTCAAATAAGATTATCATCCCAGGCATGAAATCGAGAAGCGATAACATCAAAACGATCCCTACGACGTTAGTGTTATTATACCGCATCTCTGTTTTCTTTGTAGTTAGAGTTTTGGAATGTACTTCATAGTTAAGAAACGTCTATTATCTGTATTTAAGTTTTTAAATATCAAGGAAGGTTGACAAATGTGTTTCCTAATAGTTAGAACTCACGGGACGGTGATCGGAAGCCGTGAGTTCGAGTTATTTGACTTGTAGTGGACTATTTGTGGACTGTTTCGTATTGGCCTCTTGTGCTGATGTTTTATGGCATTTTGGAGGATAAAAAGTGTGGGAAAACAACACATAATGACAGAATGGTGGTCTGGTTGTTCGTCGTTATTTTTGTTAAGGTTGTTTGACACTACTTTTGTTGTCGTTTCATGTATGAAGTGATTAGAGTGTGTAGGCTATTTTTTGATATATTGTGGTGGAGATAAGGTTGGGAAATATTGCATACATGTTTCTATTGTTTTTTTCTTGGTGTTGTTGGTATATGTTATTGGAGGAGGGCCTTGTTACAGGGGAGATGCTGCCCGAATTTACGTAAACGAGCTAGTAGCTTAAGTTACAGACTTAGCCCTTGCTCAACACTGATTTTAAATCTCCTTATGATGTGATATACTGCGTTGACTTGTTTTAAGAGTTGCTTGGAAGGTATTAAGGACTCAACTTGGTTAAGGTATGTTAAGGAACTTCCTTCTTTCTTTTGGCATGATCTGAAGTGAAATGAACGTAAACGATAAGCTATTCCATAATGAATCTACACCTAGCAACTATGGTTGTCCATTTTGTTCTATCCTTACAAAGTAATTCTAAGAAATTATGTATGATCCTTGAGTCCTCGTGAAGTTCATATTGATGGTATGATATCAATAATGTTAATCGAAGGTGCAACTACCTTACGTCACTCCGAAAGGTTTAGAGCGTGATTCCATGAGTTCAACATGCATTATATATACTATTTATTTTACTCTACCGAGCCGTGCTATAGTCGGCCGGGTATGGCACCTATTGTGAAACAACTGATCAGTTGGGTTTACCGAGCTCCACGTGACCGAGTGCGATTCTACTGAGCCTTATGATGGCTGGGTATGATTTTAGCGAGTCCTCTACGAGGCCGTGCATGATATGATGATGATGATTCCCACAGAGGCAGATGTTTTTAAAAGATTATATATATATATATATGTATCACGCATTTCATGTCACTATCTCTTAGAGGCACTCAGATGCTATAGATTGTATCTCCTACATCTCTTTACATTACTGTTCTTAGTTATGTTATTCTGCCTTACATACTCAGTACTTTATTCGTACTGACATCCCTTTTACTTGGGGACGCTGCGTTTCATGTCCGCAAGTCCAGATAGACACGTTGACAGTCCTTCTAGTAGGCTATCGCCTCAGCGGAAGGTGTTGCTGCACTCCACTTGCTCCGAAGTTTCCTGTTTGGTCAGTATGATTGGGACATGCATTGATTGGTATGGAGGGGTCCTGTCCTGACCTTTATGTACTCTTAGAGGCTTGTAAACAAATGTCAAGTATATGGATACTTGTATGGCCTTGTCGGCCTATGTTTTTTCAAGTATATGGATACTTGTATGGCCTTGTCGGCCTATGTTTTGGTTTACAAATAATCATGTCAGCCTTGTAGGTGCATAGGTTACATGTATAAGTTTCTATATCATGTTAGATCGTCTTATGTCTAGCATTCCCTTATGTTTTATTCTGGTTACCTCATGACAGCTCTTTTAGCCCATTTACCCATGATAGTACGATAAGAAAGATATGTTACGTTGGTACTCGGTTGAGTAAAGTACCGGGTGCCCATCGCGGCCCATAAGTTGGGTCGTGACACAATCGAGTATTCAGATGGCTCTGTATAAGGCCTTGTATGAGAGATAGTGTCGGTCTCCAGTTAGTTGGTTTGAGTCGGGTGAGGCTAGGCTATTGGGTACTTACTTGGTTTAGGATGCTTTGGACAAGGTTAAGTTGATTCAGGATCGGTTTCGCACGGTACAGTCTAGACAGAAGAGTCACATCGATGGGAAAGTTCGTGATGTTGCTTACATGGTGGGAGAGAAGGTATTGCTTAGAGTTTCCCGATGAAGGGTGTTATGAGGTTTCGGACGAAAGGCAAGTTGATCCCTCGGTATATTGGTCATTTTGAGGTGCTTTAGAGGATTGGGGAGGTGGATTAAAAGCTTGCATTGCCACCTAGTCTATCGAGTGTTCATCCAGTGTTTCATGTTTCTATGCTCCAAAACTATTTCGGCCATCCATCCCATGTTTTGGATTTCAGCACGGTTCAGTTAAATGTGGATTTTACTTATGATGTGGAGCCGGTGGGAATTTTCCATCGGTAGGTTCGAAAGTTAAGGTCAAATAATATAGCTTCAGTGAAGGTGCAATGGAGGGGTCAACCAGTCGAGGAGGCTACTTGGGAGAACGAGCGGGAGATGTGGAGAAGATATCCACGCCTATTTCGGACTCCAAGTATGATTTTTGACCGTTTGAATACGACTGTTCTCTTAAGAGGGGGAGAATATGATGACCCAGCCGATTGTTTTGCGTGTTATAGCCCAATTCCCCCCATTTATTACTTATGCTATGCTTATTTGTTGTCTTGTGACTTTCCAGGGTGGTTGGTTTTGTTACGGGGATGTTTCAGAATATGTTGGGACACTTAGTCCCGAGGTTGGAAACCTAAGTTGAAAGAGTTGACCGGATGTTGACTTATGAGTATGTTCGGATATTGATTTGGAGGTCCGTAGATGATTTTTGCTTGAATTGGCGAAAGTCGGAAAAGTTGAAATTTGGATAGTTAAGAAGTTTGATCGAAAGTTGACTTTGTGGTTACCGTGATCGGATTTTGATTCCGAAAGTTGGAATAGGCCTGTTGTATCATTTATAAATTATGTGCAAAATTTGAGGCCTATCAAAGCTGGTTTGATATGTTTCAACATTAGTTTTGGAAGTTAGTAGTTCATAAGTTCATTAGGATTGAATCGATGTATGATTCATGGTTTTAGTGTTATTTGATATGACTTGAGGCTTTGAGCTAGTTCATATGGTGTTTTAGGACTTATTGGTATGTTTGGTTGAGGTCGCGATGGCCTCAGGTGGATTTCAGATGGTTTACGAATTGAAATTTGACTTTGAAGATTTGATGAAGTTGTTGATGCCTGTGCTTCTGGTTTCCTTATACGCGATCACTAGTGGAAGTCCGTAATCGTGAAGAGCTTTTTGGGAGAGTGATGAAATTATTCTATGCGGTCGCGAGTTTAGATATGCGATTGTGCAGCTATGATCAACAGTGCTACGCGAACGTGAAGGTTGTAACTCGTTCGCGAAGAAAGAAGGAGGGATGGCTTAAAAACAATGCATTAGTTCATCGCAATCGCGTGAGGAGGCATGAGATTGCATAAAGTTGAGCCCCAGTGCAATGCGTTCACGTTTGGGTTTCTGCATTCGCGAAGGGTTAGTTTGGCAGCTTACATTTTTGTTCTTCACGATCATGAGGGACTTTCCACGATTGCAAAGAGGAGCATCTGTGCAGAATATAAGATTTCAAAAATGAGGGTTAAACTATTATTTCACATTTGCAATTTGGGAGCTCGAATTTAGGTTGGAGGGATTTTCAAGAAATTGATTGGGGTAAGTGATTCTAACTCGGATTTGGTTAATATACATGAATCTATCATTGTTTTTACTATTTAGTTAGTGTTTTGGGTTGGAAAAATTAGGAAAAATTGTAGAAACTTCATAAACCATAATTTGAGGTTGTGAAGGTCGAGTTGAGATCGAAATTGAGTAATTTTTGTATGGATGGACTCGTGGTTGATAGGTGTTCGGATTTCTTTAAATTTGTCGGATCTCGAGATGTGGGCCCAGAGTTGACTTTTTGACTTTTTTTAAAGAACTTAGTTTTATCATATCGAATTGATTCTTATAGCTCGTGTTGATTGTATTGAGTTTTTTGTGGCTAGATTCGAGTCATACGGAAACCGATTCGTGAGGGAAGAGCTTGTTAGAGTAGAGATTTGCACGGTTTGAGGTAAGTAACACTTCTAAACTTGATAGTGAGGGTATGAATCCCCGAACTACGTGTTATGTGGTTGGTGTTAGGGCGACACACATGCTAGGTGATAGGCGTGTGGGCGGGCACCGTAGTAATTGTGACTCGGTTGATTCCGCATGGAACTGTGTAGTTATCAAATCTTGATATTATTCATATATGCTCCATGTGTTTGAGGATTTGAGTTGTGTTTCACGTTACAAATTATGTTAAGGCTAGTACTGTTGGGACCTATAAAGGTCGTTATTTTCTTATATTGCAGTTATGGACTCAGCCGCATTCATCATTTACATATCATATCTCAGTCTCTATTACCATTTATTGTTACATCATGTATAATTATTTTGGGATAACTGACATGAGTGTTATGAGCCCGAGGGGTTGGAGAGATTGGTTACTAAGTGAGGCCGAGGGCTTGATTAATAGTGACATTGATGGGATAGGGCTACACGATGCAGCAAGTTTTATTGATCCATAATGGGATCGGGTTGCACGATGCAATAGGTATTATTAATCATGATGGGATCGAGCTACACGCACGCAGCAGGTATCATTGATTCATGAGGAGATCAATTTGCAAGCCGCAGTAGGTTTTATTAGGGCTTGGGCAAGATCCGCCCCTCTGGAGTCTGACACACCATCAGTGAGTGCAAGTACCGTACAATGCTGAGTGACTGAGTGTGATGTGTGAAAGTTGAGGCAGTCAGATTGATTACTCTGAGAGTGTGTGTAACGACCCGACCGGTCGCTTTGTGTTCAAGAACCCCGTGCCCCTAAATAAGACTTCCCATATTTTCTTTTACTGATTTATAACTTGCGGGGATGGTTGGATCAGGATTTAGAGGAGTTTTGGGTGGTATTGGAACACTTAGTTCCTTAAGGTTAGCCTTAAAGGCCAAGTTTGACTTGGGTCAATATTTCTAGTAAACGACACAATAATCGAGATTTGAAAGTTCTAGTGGTTTCGTATGATTATTTTGGACTTGGGCGTATGTTCGGAACAGGTTTTGGATGACCCGGGAGCGTTTCGACGCCAAATAGTGAAATATTATTCATTAAGTTCAAAAATTGAGGTTTGGAACGTGTTTTTGTGTTATCGAGGTCCAAACGGAATTCCGAAACCGGGAATTTTTCTGTCATGTCATTTATGACTTGCTCACAAAATTTGGTGTCATTCCGAGTAGTATAGGTATGTTTCGGCATGTTGAAAGTGAATTCAAGAACTTGAAATTCAAAGTTTAATTCAATTTGGTTTTGGGGTATGACTCTTAGATTTAGCGTTGTTTCGGATGTTCCAAAGGCTCAAGTGAGTCCGTATTATGATTTAGAACTTGTTGGTATATTTGGACGGGGCCTTGCTGGGCTCGGATGCCATTCGGGCATTGAGCGAGGCAAATCAAACTTTAAAAGAGATGTTGGGCATCAGATCTGGTGCGACCGCACCTGCGAAGGACCAGCCGCAGGTGCGAGACCGCTGGAGCGGTCGAACCCTCGCAGGTGCGGCCTTAGAGAGGCATCCCAATTTCTGCAAGAGCGGGCTTTTTCCCGCAGAAGCGGAACCATAGGTGCGGGCTCCGTTCCGTAGGTGCGACCCCTGTCCTTCTCCTCCTCTTCCGCACGTGGGGGCACTAGCTCGCAGACACGAGACCGCAGGTGCGGTCCTCGAGCCGCAGGTGCAAAAGTCCTGGAGGCAGTGAAGTTGTTTTAAGTGCGGGACTTAGACATTTTAGGCCATTTTCTTCATCTTTGGACGATTTGGGGAGCTTTCAAAGGGGAGATTTGACCTAGCATCGTGAGGTAAGTTAATTACTACTTAAAAGTGAGATTTATACTTGAGTTTTGGGTAGATTAACACACAAAATTTGTGGAAATCATGGGTTTGGAGTAAAACTTAGGGTTTTGGGAAAAATAAGATTTAAACAAGAAATTTGTTATGGAATCATGCAAAAACTATATAATATTGATCATTAGGTTATGGGTAACTATTTCCCTTGACAATTTTTGGAATCCGAACGTGTGGGCCCCGGGGTACATTTTAGGATTTTGCAAACTAGGTTGAGATAATTATTTTAATAGGGGAATTGTGGACTTTTGAGCATAGATTGATTTAATTATATAATGTTTGGCTAGTTTCGGGTCCTTGGGCGACGAATTTGGAGATATGGGCGCATTCTTTACCCGGGAAGTAGGCTTGAAACAAGGTAAGTCTCCTTTCTAACTTTGTAAGAGGGAACTGTCCCCATAGGTTAAGAAATTAACTATGTGTCATTATTTGTGGGGACTACGTACGTACGAGGTGATGAGAGTCCGTGCGTAGTGACTATTCTTGTTATGTACGGGTAGTTAGGTTCACTCCATGCCTTGTGAATTCCGTTATTTAAATTATATGCCTTATAATTTCCTTGTACGCAAGCTTGATTTCAAGAAAATCATAGAACTTAATGTTTTCCAATGAATTGCTATTTTGGAAAAGGATTTAAAGAAAAACGTTGTGATTATGTGTGACCACTTCGCAAAATAATATTCCGTGAGCAGAGTGATTCTTTGCACCACTCTCATGGGAGCGGGCCGTACGCCACGAAAGGTTAATAGATTCATCTATGCTTCGACCCTTCGACAATGCACATTTATTTTTATGTTGGCTCAGACCGTACTCCTCGACACATTATTGTGCATGCTACCTGCTTAATATAATTCATAACTTTTAAACTGTTATATGTATCGGGAGACAAATTGTAATTGTATGTTCGAATTTACGCCACGTAAAGAGATTTTGGAGTATACTCGACATTCATCGTTTTACTATTCATGTGTACTTGTTATTCATGTTAAATTATACATCTAAATATATTGAATGGACCTAGTGAGCGTCAAGTCGACGTCTCGTCACTACTTCTTCGAGATTAGACTGGATACTTACTAGGTACATATTGTTTATGTACTAATGCTACACTTCTGTACTTAATTGTACAGGTTCTGAGGCAGGGCATCTGGTTACCAGTGCGGAGCTCGTACTTGATTTCACGTGGTTCGAGGCTTCACGGTGAGCTGCCTCTCTTGATGCCGTACAACATCACTCTAGAGTCTCTCTTTTGCTATTTTGTCTATCTCTTCTTATATAGTAGGATATTTCTTTTATTCTTTTGATTCTACTCTACTAGATGCCTGTAGACTTGTGACACTAGTTTCTGGCACACACAGTTGGTAGACTTTTCTTTTGGTGATGTAATTTATTAAAGTTGATTATTGGTCTTCGTAACATAAATTGCCCTGCTATGTGTTACATTCCATGCTTTGTGGCTAAATTATTTTGAGATAAGAAAATAATTTAATAGAAAACAAACTAGACTCCGTAGATAATTAGTGTCGACTTTCCTGACAATGGTGTTGGGCGCCATCGCGACCTGAATTATGATTTGGGACGTGACAATATGGTATCGGATCTCTAGGTTCACGTAGGTCTCACAAGTTACAGACAAACCCAATAGAGTCTTGCAGATCGGTACAGAGACGTTTGTGTTTATCTTCGGGAGGCTATAGGGTTTTAGGAAATCTCTCTTATTCATCTTCTATCGTGCAGTTGATAGTATGCTAATCTCACTCTTCTATTCTCTCACAGATGGTGAGGACGCGTACAACCGATATTCTTAACCTGGGAGGGGCCGCTACCCCCGCCGTCGGAAGCCGTGGCAAAGGTCAGGGGAGGGCACCGGCCCGAGGTAGGGGACGAGGACGTCCTAGAGCTGCCCCAGTTGCACCGCCAGTGGATCCAACAGAGGATCATATCACTGAGGAGCAGGGCGAGGTGCCCGCAGCAGATCCTGCCCCGTTCGACTTCATGATGGCGCCGGGATTTCAGGAGGTTATGGGTTGTATGATGCGGTTCATTTATACTATGATTCAGGCTGGTTTATTTCCAGCGGACTCGGCCGCATCCCAGGCAGGAGGGGGAGCACATACCCCTACTACTCATGCCGCAAGACATGCAGTTATAGTTTATGAGACCCCAAATACACTGCCGGCGGGTGGGGTTCATCCAGTAGCAGCAGCAGCACCTGAGCCCAGACCAGTTGCGGACGGTGATCCGCATAAGCTATTAGTCAGATGGACCAGACTGCACCCTCTATCTTCTGAGGCGAGCATCATGAGGATGCTCAGGATTTTATTGACATGTGCAGGGACATACTGCACAACATGAGGATACTGGAGTCCCATGGAGTAGACTTCACCACTTTCCAACTAGAGGGCAGGGCTCGTAGATGGTGGAAGTCTTATGTTTTTGGAAGACCGGCGGATTCTCCTTCTATCACTTGGGAGAGGTTCACTCAGCTATTCCTGGAAAGGTATATTCCACCCTCCGAGAGGGAAGAGCTATAGTATCAGTTTGAGCAGCTAGAGAAGGGTCACATGTCAGTGACCGACTCCGAGGCTAGGTGACGCAGAGAGAGTGCGGAGATTTGTAGCTGGGTTGCACTCAGGTATTAGGGCCAACATGGCCCGAAAAGTGGAGATTAGGACTCCTTATCAGCTTGTAGTAGAGATTGCTCGCAGGATTGAGGGCTGTCGATCGAGGAGCAGAGAGCAAGGAAAACAGGATAAGAGAGCTTGATTTTCTGGGGATTTCAGAGGTGCTCCAGCTAGGGGCAGAGGTCAGTTCGGCAGGGTCCAGCCTAGTAGACCTCCATATTCAACATCCCCACCACCCCTTCGAGGTGCTCCAGCGAGGCCTTGTTTCAGCGCGATGCCGGAGAGTTCTTATCTCCCACCAGCCATTCAGGGTTCCTCCGACGGGTATTCTGGTCATCAGGGATCTTCCAGCTCTTATTTTAGTGCTATGCCAGATAGTTCATACCGCCCTCCAGCTATTAGGGTTCTTCTTCAGGGCAGCTATGGTGCCGAGAGGTTGCTACGAGTGTGGGGATCGAGGTCACATTAAGAGGTTTTGTCCCAGGCTTCAGGGCAAGGCATTGCAATAGAGTCACCAGACTATGGTTTCAGCACCGGAGGTCCGGCCACCTAGAGGTGGAGGGTAGGCTGGTAGGGGTCGTCCTAGAGGTGGAGGCCAGGCAGGGGGAGCCCAGTCAGCTCCTGTCCATTCAGGGTGAGGTCAGTCATCTGACGCTCCAGCCAGATTCTATGCTTTCCCGACCAGACTAGATGCAGTGTCCTCAGATGCTGTGATCACAGGTATTATTTCGGTATGCGGTAGGGATGCATCTGTATTATTTGATCTAGGATCCACTTATTCATATGTATCAGTCTTATTTGCTAATTTCCTGGATACTCCTCGTGAGTCCTTGGGTACTCTTATTTATGTGTCCACTCCTATGAGCAATTCTGTGGTTGTGGAACGGATTTATCGGTCCTGTGTGGTTACATTATGTGGGTTCGAGACTAGAGCAGACCTCCTGTTACTTGATATGACTGATTTTGAGGTCATCCTGGGCATGGATTTGTTATCCCCTTATCACACTATCTTACATTACCATGCCAAGACGGTTACTCTAGCCATGCCTGAGTTGCCGAGATTGGAGTGGAGAGGTTCCTCAGTCACTGCAGCCAGTCGGGTTGTTTCTTTCCTGAAGGCTCGACGTATGGTCGAGAAGGGTTGTTTGGCTTATCTTCCTTATGTGCGGGACACCACCGCCGAGTCTCCGACAATTGATTCAGTGCTAGTAGTTCGAGAGTTTGCTGATGTTTTTCCTTCAGACCTTCCAGGCATGCCACCAAATCGTGACATTGATTTTCGCATATGACTTAGCTCCAGGCACCCAACCTATATCTATTCCCCCATACCGTATGGCTCTAAAGGAATTAAAGGAATTAAAATAATAGTTTTAGGAGTTGTTAGCTAGGGGGTTTATCAGATCGAGTGTATCGCCTTGGGGTGCTCCAGTGTTATTTGTGAAGAAGAAGGATGGGACCATATGGATGTGTATTTACTACCGCCAGTTGAACAAAGTCACCATCAAGAACAAGTACCCGTTGCCGCATATCGATGATTTGTTTGACTAGTTGCAGGGTGCTCAGGTGTTTTCTAAGATTAACTTGAGATTAGGGTACCATCAGCTAAAGATTCGGGACTCGGATGTTCCGAAGACTGCCTTCTGTATGAGATGTGGTCAATACGAGTTCTTGGTGATGTACTTTGGCTTGACTAATTCCCCCGCAACATTTATGGATTTGATGAACAGGGCGTTCAGGCCTCATATTGATTCTTTTGTGATTGTCTTCATTGATGACATTCTGATTTACTCACGCAGCCTGGGGGAGCACGAGCAGCATTTGAGAGTGGTGCTCCAGACTTTGAGAGAACAAAAGTTGTACGCTAAGTTCTCCAAGTGTGAGTTCTGGTTAGATTTTGTTTCATTGTTGGGACATGTGGTATCCGGAGAGGGTATCAAGGTGGATCATAAGAAGATTGAGGCAGTTCAGAGTTGGCCACGCCCTACTTCAGCGACAGAGATCATGAGCTTCTTAGGACTGGCAGGTTATTATCGCCAATTTGTGGAGGGTTTTTCATCCATTGCAGCCCCTCTAACTAGATTGACCTAGAAGGGTGCCCCATTCCGATGGTCCGATGAGTGTGAGGCGAGCTTCCAGAAGCTTAAGACAGGTTTGACCACAACACCAATTCTTGTGTTGCATTCCGGTTCGGGGATGTATACAGTTTATTGTGACGCTTCACGCGTTGGTTTGGGATGCGTATTGATGCAGGATGGGTGATTTATTGCATATGCTTCATGTCAGCTGAAGGTTCATGAGAATAATTACCTTGTACACGATACGGAGTTGGCGGCGATTGTTCATGCTCTTAAGATTTGGAGGCACTACTTGTATGGGGTGCCTTGTGAGGTTTATACAGACCACCGCGGCTTGCAATACTTGTTCAAGCAGAGGGATCTTAATTTGAGGCAGCGTAGATGGCTTGAGTTATTGAAGGATTATGACATTACTATTTTTTATCATCCGGGTAAGGCGAATGTGGTTCCAGATGCCTTAAGAAGGAAGGCCGAAAGTATGGGTAGCTTGGCTTTTATTTCTGTAGAAGAGAGACCTCTAGCTTTGGACATTCAGTCCTTGGCTAATTGCCTGGTGAGGTTGGACCTTTCAGAGCCCAGTCGAGTTCTTGCGCATGTTGTTGCTCAACCTTCATTATTGGGGGAGATCAAGGCTCGGCAGTTTGATGATCCGCACTTGACAGTTCTCCAGGAGACAATATTACAGGGAGGTGCCAAGAAGGTTTCTATTGGCGAGGATGGTGTTATGAGACTTCAGGGTCGCTTATGTGTCCTTAATGTTGACGGTCTGAGGGGGAGGATTCTAGAGGAGGCACATAGTTCCAGTTATTCTATTCATCCTGGTGCTATGAAGATGTATTGTGACCTGAGGCAATATAACCGGTGGAGACGGATGAAGAAGTACATAGTGGAGTATGTGGCTAGATGTCTAAATTGCTAGCAGGTTAACCATGAGCACCAGAGGCTAGGAGGCCTGCTTCAGCAGATGCCTATACCTGAGTGGAAATGAGAGCGCATCACTATGGACTTCGTAGTTGGGTTGCCTCGGACCTTGCGGAAGGATAATGTGGTTTGGGTTATTGTGGACAGGTTGACCAAGTCGGCACATTTCATTCCAGTAGCCACTACTTATACTTCAAAGAGGTTGGCCCAGATCTACATTCGGGAGATATTTCGGTTGCACGGTGTGCCTGTGTCCATAATATCAGATCGAGGTCCTCAGTTCACCTCGCACTTCTGGAGAGCAGTACAGAGTGAGTTAGGCACCCGGGTAGAGCTCAACACAACATTCCATCCTCAGACCGACGGCCAATCAGAGCGGACATTTCAGATATTGGAGGACATGCTCAGGGCATTGGCTGAGTTTTCTTAGAATAACAGTTATCAGTCCAGCATTTAGATGACTCCATTTGAGACCTTGTATAGTCGGTGACGTCGTTCTCCCATCGAGTGGTTTGAGCCTGGATAGGCTAAGTTATATGGCACTGACCTGGTGAATGATGCCTTGGAGAAGGTAAAGTTGATTCAGGAGGGCTTCACACAGCACAGTCCAGACAAAAGAGTTACGTAGATCAGAAGGTGCGGGATGTATCGTTTATGGTCGGTGAGAAGGTTATGTTGAAAGTCTCGCCGATGAAGGGTATTATGAGGTTTGGAAAGAAGGACAAGCTGAACCCAAGGTTTATATGCCCATTTCAGGTGTTGAGGCTAGTTGGGGAAGTTCCTTATGAGCTCGTTTACCTCCCAGTTTATCAGGAGTTCATCCGGTCTTTCATGTGTCCATGCTCTGGAGGTACCACACCGACTTCTCTTACGTGATAGACTTCAGCACCATTCAGCTAGACGAGAGATTGGGTTATGAGGAGGGGCCAGTTGCTATCATTGACAGGCAAGATCGCCAATTGAGGTCAAGGAAGGTTTTCGCGGTAAAGGTTCAATGGAGGGGCCAACCAGTTAAAGAGGCAACTTGGGAGTCCGAGAAGGACATGCGGAGCAAATATCCACACTTATTCAGCACTCCAGGTATGATTCTAGACCCGTTCGAGGACGAACATTTGTTTAAGAGGTGGAGAATGTAACGACCCGACCTGTGGCTTTGTGTTCTAGAATCCCGTGCCCCTAAATGAGACTTCCCGTATTTTTCTTTTACTGATTTATAACTTGTGGGGATGGTTGGTCAGGGATTTGGAGGAGTTTGGGGTGGTATAGGAACACTTAGTTCCTTAAGGTTAGCCTTAAAGGCAAAGTTTGACTTCGGTCAACATTTCTAGTAAATGACCTCGAAATCGAGATTTGAAAGTTCCAGCAGGTTCATATGATGATTTCAGACTTGGGTGTATGTTCAGAATGGGTTTTGGATGACCAAGGAGCGTTTCAGAGAAAAATAGTGAAATATGATTCCTTAAGTTCAAAAATTGAGGTTTGGAATGTGTTTTTGTGTTATCGAGGTCCAAATAGAATTCTGAGACCGGAATAGTTCCGTCATGTCATTTATGACTTGCTCGCAAAATTTGGTGTCATTCCGAGTAGTATATGTATGTTTCAGCATGTTGAAAGTGAATTCAAGAACTTGAAGTTCAAAGTATGATTCAATTTGGTTTTGGGGTATGATTGTTTTAGCGTTGTTTCGGACGTTTCGAAGGCTCGAGCGAGTCCGTATTATGATTTAGAACTTGTTGGTATATTTGGACGGGGCCTCGGATGGGCTCGGATGCCGTTCGATCATAGAGCGAGGCAAACCCAGCTCTAAAAGAGCTCCTAGTGCATCAGATCTGGTGCGACCGCACCTGCAAAAGACCAGCCGCAGTTGTGAGACTGCAGGTGCGGCCTTATAGGGGCTGCCCAATTTCTGCAGGAGCGGGCCTTTTCCCGCAGAAGCAGAACCGCAGGTGCGGGCTCCGCTTCTCATGTGAGACCCCTGGCCTTCTCCTCCTCTTCCGTAGGTGCGGGCACTAGCTCGGATATGCGAGACCGTAGGTGCGGTCCTCGAGCCGTAGGTGCGAAAGTCTTGGAGGTAGTGAAGTTGTTTTAAGTGCGGGATTAAGACATTTTAGGCTATTTTCTTCATCTTTGGATGATTTGGGGAGCTTTCAGAATCGTGAGGTAAGTTAATTCCTACTTAAAAGTGCGATTTATACTTGAGTTTAGGGTAGATTAACACACAAAATTTGTTGAAATCATGGGTTTAGAGTAAAACTTAGGGTTTTGGGAAAAATAAGATTTAATCAAAAAATTTGTGATGGAATCATACAAAAACTATATAATATTGATCCTTAGGTTATGGGTAACTATTTCTCTTGAAAATTTATGGAATCCGAACATGTGGGCCTGGGGGTAAATTTTAGGATTTTGCAAACTAGGTTGAGATAATTATTTAAATAGGGGAATTGTGGACTTTTGAGGATAGATTGATTTATTTATATAAACTTTGGCTAGTTTCGGGTCCTTGGGCGACGAATTTGGAGATTTGGGCGCATTCTTGACTGGGGAAGTAGGCTTGAAATGAGGTAAGTCTCCTTTCTAACCTTGTAAGAGGGAATTGTCCCCATAGGTGAAGTAATTAACTATGTCTCATTATTTGCGGAAACTACGTTCGTGTGAGGTGATGAGAGTCTGTGCATAGTGACTATTCTTGTTACGTCCGGGTATTTAGTTTCACTCCATGCCTTGTGAATTCCGTTATTTGAATTATATGCCTTATAATTTCCTTCTACGTAATCTTGATTTCAAGAAAATCTTAGAACTTATGTTTTCCAATGAATTTCTATTTTGGAAAAGGATTTAAAGAAAAATGTTGTGATTATGTGTGACCGCTTCGCAAATTAATATTCCGCGAGCGGAGTGATTCTTTCCACTACTCTCATGGGAGCGAGCCGTACGCCACGACAGGTTAATAGATGCATCTATGGTTCGCGCCGTTCGACCCTTCGGCAGTGCATATTTATTTCTATGTTGGCTCAGACCGTACTCCTCGACACATTATTGCGCATGCTAACTGCTTGATATAATTCATAACTTTTAAACTGTTATATGTCTCGGGAGACAAATTGTAATTGTATGTTGGATTTTACTCCACGTAAATAGGTTTTGTGAGTATATTCGACATTCATTGTTTTACTATTCATGTGTACTTGTTATTCATGTTGAATTATACATCTAAATATATTGAATGTACCTAGTGAGCGTCAAGTAGACCTCTCGTCACTACTTCTTCGAGATTAGACTGGATACTTACTGGGTACATATTGTTTATGTACTCATGCTACGATTCTGTACTAAATTGTATAGGTTCTGAGGTAGGTGCATCAGGTTACCAGTCCGGAGCCCATCCCTGATTTCACGTGGTTCGAGGTTTCATGGTGAGTTGCCTCTCTTGATGTCGTACAACAGCACTCTGGAGTCTCTCTTTTGCTATTCTGTCTTTCTCTTCTTAGACAGTAGGATAGTTCTTTTATTCTTTTGATTCTACTCTACTAGATGCCTATATACTTGTGACAGTAGTTCCTGGCACACACAGTTGGTAGACTATTCTTTTGGTGATGTAATTTATTAAAGTTGATTATTGGTCTTCGTAACTTAAATTTCCCTGCTATGTGTTGCATTCCATGCTTTGTGGCTAAATTATTTTGGTATATGAAAAGAATTTAATAGTAAACAAACTAGACTCCGTAGATAATTAGTGTCGGCTTGCCTGAAAATGGTGTTGGGCGCCATCGCGACCTGAATTAGGATTTGAGTCGTGACAGTGTGAGTATGTGAGGTTATTATTGTTATGCATTACATGTAACATGCACATTTGATATGTAGATATAAAGATTTAATAATCCTCATAATAGTTATACTTGGCATATTTTATCTGTGTCGAGCTTAAATTGTTAAACCTGAAAGCATGTCTACATTTATGTGCTGCATACAAACTGATTTTGGGTTTACTCGGAGAAATCATTGTCATTTTTCCTGGCATATTTGTATCGTTATACTTTGGATTTGGACTGTACCTATCTGAGCTCGTCACTTCTTTCAGCCCAAGGTTATTCATGCTATTTATTGAGTACGCTAGGTCGGTTGTACTCATACTACACTCTCTACTTCGTGTGCAGAATCCAAGTACTTCTCGGCCCGACGGTTTCTAGCTGTGGAGCTTCATCTGCTTGGAGACTATTGAGGTAGTTGTCTTGCGTCCACAAACCTCGACTCTTCTTCATTTCAGTTTATTTGCACTTTTCTATCCTTCTAGAAAGTTGGTTTAACAGTTAGACTGTATTGTCATTTGGATGCTCATGTACTCAGTGACACACGGTGTGTGAGGGACATTTGTAATGAGTCGCAATGTTTTATTATCGATTATTTATGACATTTTTCACTGTTAAGGTTATTTCATTATGTTTTCAATTTAAAAATGCATGGTTTTTCTAACATGGAATGTACAATGAAAATCAGAACACACATTTCACAATTTAAATCACAATCTTTCTTGATATCACCGCGTGAGCCTTACATTTAGTTATGAAAATCATTTTTTTCGAAATAGCAACACGCGTTTTAGCCTACCTTATCTCATCGTGCAACTTAAACTAGTTTCCTTACTAGCAAAAATCAAGTGCACCTTACCTCACTGCATGCGTATCAACCCCTAGCATCATACCACCACATGCGTATCAATATCGCAACACAATTACAACTCGCACCACAAGTGCCTATACGCTAGTTGCATTCGGTATCGGACATGGACGAATATTGTGAAGTTAACTCAACCAACCAAATTTGGGATTGGAGAAATGAGTTTATATAACATTTAAGACATGGAAAATTGCCTGAATATCCAAAATCATCCTAGACGCTTCGAACCAAAGCTCTTCGGTATTGCCTCATTGACAGTCAATTATACATGAGGTCTTTTCAAGGACCACTGGCTCGGTTTTTAGGGAAATCGAAGAATGATTATGTGATAAGAAAAAGTTCACGAAGGAGTATACAAAAATCATTCCGGTGTAGATTTGTTGGTTCTCAAATTAATAAGGGCTAGCTATTATTGGTCCTGAATAGAACAAGACGCGAAGACATTTGTAAAAAAATGTGATAAGTGTCAGCGTCATACACAGTTAGTGCATCAACTAAAAGAATATTTGCATTCGGTATTGTCACCATGGCCATTCATGAAATGAAGGATGTACATAGTTGATCCCTTACCACAAAGGCCCCTGCAGGTAAAATTTATTTTGGTTCTAATTGACTATTTCACTAAATGGGCTGAAGTAGGTGCTTACAAAAATATTGGAGAGTGAGAAGTAATTGATTTCATTTGGAATCACATCATCTATCGGTTTGTAGTACCAAAATAAATTGCATGTGACAATGGGCCGCAATTTATAGGTTCCAAAGTCACAAAGTTTTCGGAAGGATAGAAGATCAAATGGATAACATCTTCCCCTAGTCATACAAGTGCTAACGGACAAGCGGAGTCAACTAACAAGGTAATAATTCAAAATATGAAAAAGAAGTTAGAATATTCTAAAGGTAATTGGCCAGAAGAGTTACTGGGAGAATTATGGGCATACCGAACGACGGTGAAATCAAGCACAGGGAAACACCATTTTCGCTTGTGTACGGTGTGGAAGATTTCATCTTGGTGGAGATTGGGGAACGGACCATAAGGTATTCCCGAGTAAATGAGAGGCAAATAATGAAGCAATGTTGATTAAGTTGGATCTGCTCGAAGAACATCAAAACTTAGCGATGCTAGGTGGTGGCACAAAAGCAAAGAATGGAAGGATATTACAACCACAGATCAAATCTTCGATATTTTAAAGTAGGAGATTTGGTTTTAAGAAAGGTAACTCAAAGTACTCAGTGGTTAATGTCAGGAAGCTGGGACCAATCAATTGGAACGTGATTGGAAAGGTTCATATCAGTTGGAAAATCAAGATGGAGTTAATTGCCAAGAAATTGGAACGTGACTCGCCTCAAAAGGTATTAATACTAAGATCCTTGTTGATACTGAAAGTATGTGCTACACTCTTTTTTCCTTCATCTAGTTTTCAACCCAATTGGATTTTTTCTTTTAATGAGGCAGCAATGTAAATCATATTACGAAGAAAGGGTCATCTGGAAATAGCAAGACCTCTAGTGTTCAAATTCTCATACTTAGCATCCGAACACTTGGGGGGGGGGGGGGGGGGGGGCTATTGCATATTATAGCACTAAAAGTATCACGAAGACCGGGGACTGTTAGAACTAGAGGCTATATCTTATCAGGACCGAGGATTACATGATCAACTCCATTGAAATTAGTTGTACAAGTTAGCCACATATATTGGCAGCTTTATTTACTTAAGCAAATGAATGTTTATGTAAATGTACTTTTAAAGATGGAAGGAATAAATCAACATCCTTTTGTTTTTATCTTATATCTTGTCCAAATAATATGTTAATTATTTTCTGTTTGAAAGTTAGTTAAACTTCAAATGCTTGTGTTGGAATTAACATGAGACGTCCTCTTTAAGATCACCGTAAATATAAGGGCCCTCTCTTATGAAACCCTCATATTCAAAGGGTATATTTCAGAAGTATGAATGACCAGGATTAAAGTTATCGAATGTAAAATATATTTGAGCTTTATCAATTAAATAAAGAAGAATATTATTTGCACAAAAAATAAGAAAAAAATTTCTTTCATTACATAAACTGCCAAAACTTATTTATTTAGTTTGGCATAGTTACAAAGGAAAAGAAAAATATATACATCAATTATTTTTGTCTATATAATCCGAAGGAAGAGAAGTGTTTTCTGCTTCTTTTGTAGATGAAGGTTGGTCCCCATCTGGTCTAAGTCCTTTCATCCATATCAATTTCTTCTTTTTGAACTTCCTCTTCGGTTCCCGAATATTCAGAGCTGGTGTTTTAAAAGTTTGCAGCAATAGGCCGAGCAGGAATGTTGTCGAGAGCAATTGTCTCAAATCCACAAGGTTTGAAAATACAATCATCTATGTTTTTGCAATGCCTTCTTTGCCCTCCTACAAAGTATTCCTCCTCATATGATAAATCGCATAATTTTTCTCGAGGGGGAAATAATTTTCTTGATGTTAGAGTTTAGCTCAAAATTTCTCGATTTTGGATTGAAGCTTATCATTTTTTGCTTGGGCAACAATGATCCTGGAATCTAGGCCAGTATTGGTTCTCTCATGAAGGTGGTTATGCTCCATACCTTTTTAATTTTTTCTTCCATCATGTCTCTCTTCTCCTCGACAGCATTAGCCTTTTCGATTTGGGAGTGTAAGCTAGCTTCCGAGTTGTTGATTTTCTCCATAAAAGAAAACTCACGCTCGGCCACGAAAATTACGAAATTATATAGTTCAACCCACTTGGCTTTCGCCTCCTTAAGGTCCTCATGTATTTGAGTGGCTTCTTGACTGTGGGTCATCCTTTCTTGCTAAGATTTCTCCAGTCGAGCTTCGAGTTTGCCCATTTTAGCAACTTTTGCTTCCAAAATCGGGAGGCTTCGGCAAGCTAATTTCGTTCGGTAACAAGCTGATTTCATTTGGTAGTAAGATATTCTTTGTCAAAAATATAGTTTTGAAGGCCCTCAAAAGCAAGGATGTTAGCCTAAAAATGTTAAAGTTGAGGTTACGATAGCTAAGTTTAGCAAGGAAAAAGAAAGAGAAAAAGATTAAATTAATACATGGGCTGAATAGTGCATGCTATTGTGGAATCAAACATTCAGTAGAAAAATTGTCCATCTTTCTCCAATCTTTGTCCGTGGCTAGAGGTTTTAGGTAATTGGCAACCTCAACCGGCTTGGAGAGTAGGTGAAACTCATTCGAAATCGTGAGAATGACACTCCATTTTCCACTAAGGTTTTGAGAGGGTGGCGGGTAAGTGTTCCCTAAATTCCCATGATAGGATGACCGTGGGGAAGGAACATGTTCTCTCTATTCGGTTGGGGACAGTAGAGAGGAAGCAGTCGGTGTAGGATGTTGTGATTGTTGTTGGTGTAAAAATTGATTACAAGGGGATGTCAGGAGTAGCACTCTTTTAAATGAAAGAGGCGACAGGATCCCGGAAATGAGACTCAACATTTTGAACTATTTCCATTTCCGTGAAGAGTCCTTGAACTTCTCTTGGTTGTGGTGTTTGGAGTTCTCCCAGCTGAGCATTTGGTTGAGCTGATGAAGATATTTTCTTCTTTGAAGAGGAACCGTTTCATTATCAATTGCTTCATCATCCATGGCCATTGTGGCTAGTCCAACGGGAGCTTCTTTTGTTGAAGTTTTCTCCCGAGTCCCAACCATAAAAGTTTATTTCCTCTTTGTTTTCTTGTCCTTGGGTTGGGGACTTCGGAAGGAGGCTCGTTTACTGAAAGAAATAACGGTCTTACAAGCCTTCTTCCGGTTAAGGATATCTTATAATTATTGATGGGCTTCCTCTGGGTCATCAGAAACCTCAATAGCAAGGCAAACAGAAGACCTCATCGGAAGGCCTCTTTATTATGAAAAGGAGTCAGTAAGTTCATTCTAAGTCATGTTGAAAGTTGAAAAGGAAAAAGGGAAGCTTTTACCGTGGTTTTTGGCCTTTCTGCTTGAATTTAGGGGCAATCTCTTTCTAGCTACGGGAGTCCGATGTGGAAATATCTAGAATTTTCTGTACCTATTGAGTCAGGTTCTTAACCGATGGTGGTTCCCAATGAGTAGCTGGAATAGATAAAATGAAAGTTATCAAAGGAAGAAATATCTTTTAAACGAGATAAGGAAATGGTATACGAAGGCATACGAGTAAAATTCAAAGATTCAAGAATGGAAAGGCGGGAGAATGTCCCTGGTAACAATAACAATGAATTGTTTCATCCATCCATGGTCATTATAATCATCAACGCTGGTAAGGAGGGCATGTTGGCCGCATTTGTTGAGTTTAAGAACACCCTACAGAAGTTCTTCGGGAGTAGAGATTGATCAACTGTGTGAGAGTGAGAGTTTTCTCGGCCTCTGAGCATAGTTTTCGAAGGCAGGCCATCATACGCCATATTGATGGACTCACCTGAGCCAAGCAGATTTGGTAGCAATGACAAAATTCTAAAATTATAGGGTCAATTTCTTTACCCAATATAAAAGTAAAAGGGTATGTATGAACGTACATGTACCCTGGCTTGCTATAGGTGACTCTTTCCACCTCACTAGGGGCAAAGATTTTGATGTTATTCCATTCACAGTCTTCCTTTACTATGGGAATGGCAGCAAGGAGAATGGAATAATAATACCTGCGAACAAGAAGGTTTTGATTGCTTTTGGGGTTAATAGGTTCCTTTTAGATTTGAAGGTCGAATTGGGAGTTGAGTTGGATAGGTGTAATGACCCAACCGATCGTTTTGAGTATTTGCATTCTATTCAACTATTTGAAGTCTTAAGTGGCTTTATATGATGTATTATGACTTGTGTGAATCGTCAGTTTTGGAAGAGTTCACCAAGTTTGACTTCACTGTATTTGACATTAGATTGAAGTTTTGATGGTTCTATTAGGCCCAGATTTTAATCTTGGACTTGGGCGTATGCTCGGATTTGCATTTGGATGTTTCTAGAAAGTTTCAACACTATTTGGTGAAAGTTAAAAATTTAAAGGTTTGGAATATTCATAGGTTTGATCGAGAGTTGACTTTGATGATATCGGGTTCTAATTATTGTTAGGGGAGTTGGAATAGGTTTGTTCTATCATTTAGAACTTGTATGAAAAATTTAAGGTTATTCTGGGTTTGATATGATTCCGCACAAGTTTTGGAAGTCAAAAGTTTAAAAGTTCAACGAGTTTTATTTGAGGTGTGGTTTGTGGTTTTGATGTTACTCTGTGTAATTTGAGGCCTCGAGTAGGTCCGTGTTATGTTTTGAGAATTGTTAGTATGTTTGAACGGGGTCTCGAGGAGCTCAGATGAGTTGGAGACGTGTTTCGGGTCATCTTTCATTCATGTATGATGGTTGGTCTTTGTTGGATCTAGTGAGGTTGCACCTCAAAAATTATGGGCGCAGGTGCGGTGGCCACAAATGTGGTCACGTGGGCGCATAAGCGAAGCAAGGCTGGATGAGGGAAGACCGCATAATCGAAATGCTGGGTGCATCTGCGATTTTTAGGAGCGGAATACTGATCACAAAAGCGGATGGCAATTGGGTTGGGAATTTGAACAGAAGAGGGACATTGCCTGCAGAAGAAAATGTAAGGTCTTCAGTGGTTTCCACAGAAGCGAGACTATTGTTGTAGAAGAAACGGTGCAGAAGTGGGGGTTTTGTTCGCAAAAGCGAACAAGCTAGGCAGAAGTTTTAAATTGAGGTTTTTGTTCATTTTAACACATTTTGAGTTGGGGAGCTTGGATTTGGGAAATTTGGAGGTTATTTTCACAACATTAATTGGGTTAAGTGTTTTCAACTCGGTTTTGATTATATTTCATGATTCTATCTTCGATTTTGGCACTTGATTGATGATTTCAAAAGAGAAGTTGAAGGGGGGGGGGGGTTGTCTAAACTTTCCTAAAGTGAAATTTTGAGTTATGAACAACGATCCATAGTCGGAGTTGAGTGAAATTAGTAGTGTTGGACTCATAATTGAACGTGTTATCGAAATTTGTAATTTGTGTCGGGTCCTGAGATGCGGATCGAGTTTGACTTTTTTGTTGACTTCAAGTAATTGAGTAAATAATCGACTTCATAGTTATTTATTTGATGATTTTGAGTTTCTTTTTGCTAGTTTTGAGCCGTTAGGAAGTTGATTCGCACATTATGGCATTTCTAGAGTGTTGTTCGGCTTGCTCGATATTAGATTTGGCTTGTTCCAGTTATGTAACATATCTAAACTTGGATTTGAGGGTATTTAACCCTGGGAACTATGTTATAAGAGATGTATTAGGGTTACGCACATGCTAGATGACAAGTGTATGGGCGTGCATCAGGGTAATAATGATTCAAGTTAACTATTAGACTATGACCGGACTTGTTTGCTGTTATATCTTGTTACATCCATGTTCTCCCTTCTTGTTTGAGTATCAAAGTTGTGAACCATGTTGGAAGGCATATTTAGGCTATGTGATTATTCAGTTAAGACCTAATGAGACAATTTATGTTGTTTTTAGTTATCTGATTTAACTATAATTATACACTCAGTCATGATTCATCATTTGCATATCATATCCTAGTCTCAGTTCATCATTCATTGTTACATCACATGTTATTATTTCTTTTCCATATGTGGAGTTGTTGGGCTGAGTGATATGAAATTCTGAGCCCTTGAGACTTGATAGGTTGATGTCCGAGGCGGGTCTTAGAACCATGTTTAGAGTGTTATTGTGGATCGAGCAGCATATCTAGAAGGTCATACCATTATTATTATGATTATTATTATTATTATTATTATTATTATTATTATTATTATTATTATTATTATTATTATTATTATTATGACCTTAAACCACGATCCTCCTTTCACCCTTTCAACACCTAACCTATCTTGGTTAACACGGGCTCGAAGACCACCGGTTAGGTTGGAGCCTAACCAAGGTTTACTAGTCAAGGACCTGTAGCTATATAGTTCCAACCATCAGCTCATTGGGATGATACAGCATAATTTAATAGCAAATCATGTATGTACATAGCCTATGGTTGCTAAGTTTAACACAAAAGTTCTTAGCCTATCATTCAGGCTAAATAACAGAAAGAAAGAGAAAAAGTATACCTGAGACCCTCAAAATGTTGATCCAACATATCGTTTTCTGAATATTATTTAGAATGGAAAATTTACAAAGAGGAATGGTTTACAACATTTGGTATCAGAGTCATGCTTGTATTTTAGTACTAGGTGCTAAGTTTAACACTCTTCTTTTAATGAATATCATTAGGAAGAAAACTACTAAAAAACAGTAGGAAAGAAGAATATGAATTACCTCAACAATAAGATATTCTTAATAAATGGACTATTCCTTTAGTCAAACCTAAGGTAATATACCAGTTAGGTACTTTTGAAAGGATAGGTTTTAAACAAGCAGTTAAAACTACGGAAGAAACGATCACAGTAGATAGTGATCATGCCACTTTTAGATTATTATCGGAAAGTGATTTAGCCCCTTATAGGGATACACATAGATCTATACATATTGGTTTAATTGAAATTGCTTTTAAGCCACTTACCTTAAGAGGCTTACCTGAAAGCTTTATAGCAGCTCTTAGAGATGGCAGGAACCAGAACTGGAAAAAGTCTCTTATAGGGACTGTGCAAACCAGTTTAGCTTATGGACCTGTTTATTTTAATGCTTATCCCAATTTGCAAATTTATTTGAATGATGAGAAATCTCTAAATGCTTTAATACTTAGCATTAAATTACATGGTTATTATTATTTACCTGGCACAGAAGTAATATGTATTTGCTATAGGATTTATTACAAGTCTTTATATACTTTGAATCATATGTGCAAAATCATGGATTTTAAAAATGAAACCATTCTTATAGAAACTAATTTTGGAAAATCAAAAGTTACTACCAGAAGACCTATAAAATGGGATGAAATAGATTTTCCCAAAGAATGGGTCATAGATGAAGCGGTGGCTCCTCAAAATACTGGTAATACTGAGGTAACAGAAATAGAACAAACCTTAGATGGAACGGTCAAGATCAGATTCAATGACCCCGTTCAAACTGATATTAAAAGTTTATCATCTAGATTAGCTAGATCAAATTACTCTTATATTTCTCCAATTGATTATGTGGTAGATTTCCCATCAAGAGCATCTACATCACAAATTAGTGAAAATTATTGAGTTGATAATATAAGAATTAGTCAGGATAATATAATCAAAGTCAATTCGGATCCTGACCCGTCTGCATCCGAAATGGATTTCTCAAATGGTGTAGATGATGGTTGAAAACCAAATAGATGTTAGTCCGGGTTCACCGGCGGGAAATTTAATTCTTCAGGAATTTTTAAAACCCGTATGGAATGTTTTCAGAAAATGGTTCTTTGAAAATTTTAATGTTGAATTAATTCAATTCTTCAAACATGATTTTTATAATGACATAAGCAAGAAAAATAGGATTATTGCTTTTGTTTCTTGGTTTATGTCTAAACATGTCTACAATTATATTTCTGTATTAGAAAGAGATTATACTTTCATTGGTGGAAAAATAACCAAATTTTTTTCCCACCACAACAATCTTTTCAAATAGGAGAAAAAGATAAAATAGTTTATTTTACTGCTTTTTCAAAATTATTTGAAAATGAGGTAACTACTATTACAGTTAAAAATGTGAATACTATGCTCACACAAAATAATTATACTAATATGTATGTTAGTATTTTGGGCGAACATATTATTACGATTCAGGAAAAATTGGACAAGCTCATAACTGTCGTCCAAAAAATTCAAGAGAAGGATACTAAAGGTAAAGAACAAATTGCTACTACAAGTATCCAACCTCCACCAGAGGTAAAAGACTTTAAATTAAAAAGTCTTGATGACATTGAAGAACTTCTCAATAAGAAGTTTGGTGAATTTAAAGTTAACCCTTTAAGTTTAGAGCATATGTCTGATAAAGGGAAAAATTTAAAGGTAGACGATGAGATTACTAAAATCTCTGAAAAATATGCTCGCAACCCTTACCAAAGAATGTTTTACTACCCGAGATCGTCCCCGCAAGATGTTCTTCTAGAAGAACAAGATAATGACCACTACCATCAAGGTTACAGTGGATCAGACATCTATGAATGGAACATATATGACTTAGCAGATAAACAAATCTACACATCAGTACATATAATGCTTATGTACAGTACTATCTGTAAAGTTAATAAAAATATAGATATAGGTATTGCAGAAATGATAATAGCCGGTTTCACTGGTCAACTCAAGGGATGGTGGGATAATTATCTCAGCCATGACCAGCGTGTTCAAATAATGAACGCAACGAAGACAGAGGATGACAAGATGGTCCAAAATTCGGTCTATTCTTTAGTAATGAATATTATAGAACATTTCTCAGGAAGATGGTCTGATAATAGTGAGACTATTAGAACAATGCTTCAAAATCTAAGGTGTAAAACCTTAACATCTTTTAGATGGTACAAAGATGTTTTCTTATCCAGAGTGATGGAATTACTTGAAAGTAATAGTACTCATTGGAAGTCCAAATTTATTGATGGACTCCCACCTCTATTTGCTGAAAGAGTCAGAAAGACTTTTAGAGGCACGTAAATGAGTATTGATTATAACAATTACTCATATGGTAAACTATTTAACGTTTGTACTCAGGAAGGTTTAGCTTTATGCAATGAGATTAAGCTAAATCAGCAAATAAAAAAGCATCGTCTCAATGAAAGACAACAATTAGGGGAATTTTGCGAACAATTTGCTATTGATATCCCTTTTAATAAAAAGAGGTCGCATAAGAAAAAGGATTTTTATAAAAAGAAAAAGGGGTCTCCTGAAAAATGTTTTACAAAAACTCAAAGGAAAAAACTTTTCATAAAGCCCGAAAAGATTTAATAAAATAAAAAAATCCACAGTCCTGTTATAAATGTGGAAGAACATGCCATTTTGCTAAATATTGTAGAATCAAGAATAAAATAAAAGAACTTGATTTAGATGATCATATCAAATATTCTTTATGTAAGATTCTTTTAAATTCTTCCTCAGAGATATCTGATAGTGCTGAATCATCAACTAGTGAAGACTTACGAGTCCTCCAAGAAGAGAAATATATTTCATCTTCTGAAGATGAGCAAGAACCCTATGATAAGGGACAATGCTCAAAGTAATGTTGTGATTGAGGGAATGGTCTTTATAATATCTATTCCCAATTCAAAGACTTGAATATCAATGTCTTAACAAATGATAGTATGATAGAACTTTTAAGGGCTATTAAAGACCCTGAATTAAGTTCCCAAATTATTGATAAACTTCCTACAAGTTCTGAAATAGGAACAGAGATATAAGAAATTCCATCCCAGAAAGGACCTTACACTATGTCTGAAATTAGAAGGCTTATTAAGAACAAGTCTCAACCTGATAGGTTAACAACTGTTCAAGATTTAAGTATTGAGATTAATAATCTCAAGAAAGAGATCTCAGAGTTAAAGGCTTCTAATGTAGCCTTAGATGAAAGAATTTTTAAATTAGAAAATTCTGACACTGAGAATAGTAAAGACTTCAGTACTAATATTACTGAAGATAATACTGGTGTAGGTACATCTGAAGGCATTAATGCTAGTAAATTACTAGGAGCAATTGATTATGCTGAAGATGAATTTTTACAGAAACTCCAGTATTTTACTACCCAGAAGTTTTTAATAAAAATAACTCTTTTAATTGATTATAATTTTAAAAGAGAGTTTACTGATTTGTTTGATAGTGGAGCAGATTTAAATTGTATAAAAGAAAGAGTAATACCTTATAAGTATTTTTATAAAACTACTCACCGTTTAAAAATGCTAGTGGTAGGTAAATGGGTATTTCTTACAAATTACCTAAGGCTTATATATGCCAAAATGATGTTTGTATAGCGGAAAGCTTTGTTTTAGTAAAAGACATAGCTCAGGACGTTATTTTAGGCGTCCTATTTTTTCATAAAATTATTCCTTTTACCAATTGGGATACAAAAAGTTTTACTAGAACTTTTAATTTTAAAGGAATTACTTTTGAGTTTATAACTCAACCAATTCAAAGATATTGGAATGAAATTATTTCTAATAATATTTCTTCAAATATTAGACAAATTGATTTTCTAAAAAATGAAATTTGTTCTATTACAATTAGCCAGGATTTAAAGAATTCTAAGCTGATAGAGAAAATTAGTTCTCTCAGAAATCAGTTTCCTATTCACATTTGTGGGGACCATCCCAATCAATTTTGGAATAGAAAGAATCATATTATAAGTCTTCCTTACGAAGAAGACTTTTTTGAGGAAAATAATCCTACAAAGGCTCGTCCTTGTCAAATGAACTCTAAATAGCTAGAGTTATGTGAAACGGAAATTGATTCCTTACAATAAAAGGGTTTAATAAGACCTTCTAAGTCTAAATGGTCTTGTACTGCTTTTTATGTTAATAAACATGTTGAACAGGAACGAGGAGTTCCTGGATTAGTTATTAATTATAAACCCCTTAATAAGGTTTTAAAATGGATTAGATATCCAATTCCTAATAAAAAATATTTATTAGATAGACTTCACGGTGCCATTATATTTTCCAAATTTGATTTAAAATCATGATATTGGCAAATCCAGATATCTGAAAATGATAGATATAAAACAGCTTTTAATGTTCCAATGGGCCAATATAAAAGGAATGTTATGCCTTTTGGTTTGAAAAATTCCCCTTCTGAATTTCAGAATATTATGAATGATATTTTCATACCATATACTGATTTCATTATTGTCTACATAAATGATATTTTAGTATTTTCAAAGACTATTGAAAATCATTTCAAACATTTGGATATTTTCAAAAAGATTATTTTCCAAAATGGTTTAGTGATATCCAAACCAAAAATGTTTATTTTTAAAAATAATACCAGATTTCGTGGTCATAACATAGAAAATGGTAGAATTATTCCCATCAATAGGAGCATTGAATTTGCTTCTAAATTTCCTGATGTCATTACTGATAAAACCCAGCTTCAAAGATTTTTAGGAAGCTTAAATTACATATCTTCTTTTATAAAAGATTTAGCAAAAGATACTGCTCTTCTTTATGATAGACTAAAGAAGAACCCAGGAGCATGGACTGATAATCAGACAGAATCAGTCAAAAGAATTAAACAAAAGGTTCATAACCTTCCTTGTTTAACTCTTGCCAACCCCACTTGGGAAAATGTTGTTGAAACGGATGCCTCTGATATTGGGTACGGTAGAATACTCAAACAATGTCCCCAAATAATAAAAAGGAATATCTTGTACAATTCTACTCAAGGAAATGGAATGATTCCCAGAAAAACTATGCTATTGTGGCTAAAGAAATCCTTGCTATAGTAAAATATGTACAGGTGTTTGTGGAAATAATCTTGGGGTTGGCGACCTGCATCTCTTGGTTGAATTAGAGGAATTCGGTTCTTATGGCTTGGCTATGTGCATATGGTTTCAGAAAGTTCTTGATGGTGTTGACCACGGCTTGTGATGGATACTTTTTTACAGGCATAGGGAGTTTGTTTTGCGTTGTGATTTTCTCCGGGATGGGATCAAGGGTAACATTTCTAGCTAATTGAGTATGTACTCTTCTTGGGAATTAGAGTTGATAATCGGGTTCTCATGTTTTCATGCGATGACATGATAGATGCGGTGCGTCGTGTGGGATTGAGGTTTGCATGTACAAGGTTGTGGTTCAGTTTTAAAAGGAGGGTCATGAAATTTAGACAACATAAGAGGTCTCGGATGTTTAGATGCATACTGGTACTACTTAGTATCACGGAGAATGGGGCACATTTTAGAAGGCACATTATATTATAACTTAGGATGCTTCATTGGTAGTGTTGTACTCGCCTGGTTGATCGACGACTGATATTGAGATTGTGCTATGTGGCACGGAAGAATTACTGAAGTATTTCTCGTGAAATGATTGTGTATGAGGATGTGTCAGTCACTTTCTGTAAGGCCCCATAAATTTTCGGCAAGTAGTTTAAGATTCCGTGGTGCCAAGGTAGGCTAATGTATTGTATTTTCAGACTTTTTGGGTTGAACAGTGCATTTTGGAGTTGTATCGTTTCGACCTCGTGAAGCTAGGTCTGTAGCAAGCTAGACCGTGTTATATACCTCGCGAGGCTAGGTCTGTAGCGCGATACACTGTGTTATATCCTTCGCGAGGCCAGGTCTGTAGCTCGCTATAAAGCTCGTGAAGCCTGGTCTATAGCTCGTTACAGAGCTCGCAAAGTGTCGTCTGTAGCCCCATCCGAATTTCGGAGGGTCCATTTTTCTATCCTTATAACCCGACCCTATCTCGATAAATAGACATAAGGGACCATTTTTGAAGGGAATATCTGATATTTTTAGAGACAGGAAGTTCCCTAGAGTGAGAGGAGAAATCCCTAAGCTAATTGTTCATCAAAATCTTGCTGAAGCCTTGAAATTCCACAAGAAACCTCATAAGTTCTTCATCTAAGAGGTAAGGTTCCATACCATTTTCAATTTCGAATTTCGGTAGAAGATGGTTGATTGCGAGTAGGATTCTTGGGTGAAGAGTATTATTAATACATTCATGTACCAATAAGGTCTGTGGGAAGATTGTTGAGTCGAATGGATAAAGATTAGGTTGTGGAGTGAAGGAAATCTTGTGAAAGAATAAAATGCTCAAATGAGCTGACACCATGAATATCTTCCTAATTTGTGTTCAATTTTGTTATGTCTCAAAATAGATTGAAGTTGCTAGGTGATGGGTTATATTATGTTTCGATGATCTAACAAACTTTTACGTGCCAAGTCAGAAAAAAGGACCTGATGTGTAAACAACACAAACAGTTAGCTCCAACTCCAAGAATTTCGAATCATACAGTGCCAGATGAGGATGGACTAGCTAAGGGACCTGATCCCTTAGCAGACTCGCAGAATAAAGTACATGCCAACTTGGCAGCTGTAAAAAGTTGTAACAGAAAAGGTGATTGCTTGCTACTGTTCACACTACAGTGTAGCAACAAAGCAAAAGTTACTTCCTAGTGGTTGAGCCATGTACCTTCAAGATCTTTGACATCCTTCTTGGAATGTGTAACATTGTATAATATCTTGAAGAAAGAAGAACAACATATTCACTTGAGAATTTATTATTATTCTTCAAGCATTGAAGATCTGCCCAGCAATTGAAAGCTCAAGTGTGTCAAGAACAAGAAGACAACTCCACTAAAAAGGACCAGTTTCACTGTGTGTCTTAGGCGTCCATTAGTTAAGTTGTACTCTTGTGTTTTGATTTCGATTGCATCCTATATTGCTTTCTAAGAAACCTTAATAGGAACTCTAAAATTGTATTTCATCCATGATTTTGTGTGACTAGGGTTAGTCATAAGTCAAAGTCTTTGTAGCTAGAAGAGTTACTAAGTAGCTTGTAGTAAGTACTATAAGTTAGTGTGTGAAAGTCTTTGTAAGAGTGCTTTACAAAGTGGCTTGTAATAGTGTAGATTACAAGTTAGTGAAGTTGAAAACCTACAAGAGTAGGTTGTGGTTTGAGTCCCCTTAAGAGGGATTTTCCACATAAAAATTCCTTGTCTCTTTACTCATTTTTCTAGCACGTAGTTCTGTGGAAAATAGTAGAGGACCTGGTCTCTCTACTGGTTGGTGGACGCTAACAAACCTTCAATTGGTATCAGAGCAGGTTCTTTCTGAAAGGTTAACACCTAGAAAGGATCTCTAATGGCTGCTCTACCAAATTTTGAGGAAGGACAATCAACCTACAGAGCCCCAAGATTCAGCGGCCAATACTATGGTTGGTGGAAAACGAGAATGGATGACTTTATCATGGCTGAAGACTCCGAGCTTTGGGACATCATTTGTGATGGCCCTCATGTGCCATTAAAAAAGTTTTGAGAAGCAGGCCCTCTAATACCAAAAACCAGAAAGGAATACGATGAGGCAGATCGAAAAGTCGTGGAAAAGAACTTCCGCACAAAAAAAATTCTTGTTTGTGGCATCGGACCTGATGAATACAATAGTATCTCTGTTTGTTAGTCAGCTAAGGAGATCTGGGATGCTCTGCAGATGGAACACGAAGGAACAACACAAGTAAAGTAGTCCAAGATAGACATGCTCACTACAGAATATGAACTGTTCAAGATGAGGGAAGATGAGTCCATACAGGACATGCATACCAGATTCACCTCTATCATCAATGAACTTCATTCTCTAGGTGAAGTTATTCCCATAAACAAACTCGTGCGAAAGATCTTAAGTGTTCTGCCGAGCTCTTGGGAAAGTAAGGTGAACGCTATCACGGAAGCAAAAGATCTACAGACCTTAATTATGGATGAGTTGATAGGTAATCTGAGGACATATGAGATGAAGAAAAAGAAGGACATTAAAAGAAGAGAACCGAAGAAGGAGAAGAACCTGGTTCTTCAGGCGGAAAAACTTGAGTCAAGTGAAGAAGATCACGACACGGCCTATCTCACCAAGAGATTCCAAAAAATGGTGCGAAGGAATGGTGGGATACCTAGAAGAGGGAGCTCAAGCAAGCCCAGGAATCATGATCTATGTCATAAATATGGAAAACCTGGACACTTCATCAAGGACTGTCCGCTCTTGAAACAGGACAACTTCAAATACAACACGGACAAGGTTGCAAAGAGAAACTAGGTTCCAGAAAAGAGATTCAGTAGAAAAAGCGCAGCTGACAATGTGGTGAGACAAGCTCTTGCTGCTTGGGGAGATTCATCCAGTGAATCAGAAGAGGAACCTGAAGTAGAAAATAGCTCCATGATGGAAGTTGAGAACAAGGCTAAGGAGTATGACTCGTTGTTTGCTCTTATGGCTCAATCTGACGAAGAATATGACACAGAGGAGGTAAATTTCAGGGATGTTCAGAGAAATCTGAGATCCTACTCTCCTAAAAAATTAATGTCATTGTCGAATGTTCTCATTGATACCTATTATAGCTTAATGGAAGATAAAGATTCATTGACCCTAGAGCTAGGAGAAGCTGAACAGACCAGAGATGACCTAGTCGTGTGTGTGGTTGACTTGAAAAAAACCGTAGGAAACCTTGAAAAAGAGAATGAGACTCTAAGGTGCAAAATCAACTGTGTTGAGAACGAAAGAGATGACCTAATGGTAGTAGTTGTGGATTTTAAGGATACCATAAAAGTTCTTTAAGAGAAAAAGGAAGAGATAGAGAAAAAAAATAGAGGATCAAAAAATGAGAGAGATGATTTAACTGTAGTAGTGGCAGATTTGAAAGAAATAGTAGAGAATCTAAGCAGTGAAAATATGTGTTTGAACTTGAGAGTAGATACTGTTGAGCAAGAAAGAGATGATCTTCTAATAGTAATCACAGACTTAGAAGAAACTATTCAGGGACTAATAACCTGGTTCATCAAGTGTAAATAAAGGGAAGGAAATAACTAGTGAAAAATATGTCAAGCTTAAAAAAGAACTGAATGTGGTCAAAAATAGTCTGTGCAGTGAGATTGAGAAAAATAAGGAGTTGCAAGCAGAAGTGAGCAAACTAACATCTGATCGTAAGAAATCCTTGAATTGGACTTGGTCCACAGACGTTGTCACAGCTATGTATTTCAATAACTCTGGGAACAAGCAGGGAATCGGGTTTCAAAAGGAGAAAACTCCCTACAACTCTCACAACAAGTATGTTACAGTCCCTGGCTATTGGCTTTGTACCCACTGTGGGAACAACGGGCACTTCAAGGAAAGTTGCTCAGCCAAGGACCAATCAGTCAAGAAAAATAAGATGTTGCTGGAGGAAGAAACACTAAGAAAGGACCTGGTCCCAGCAAGAAAAATCAATTCTTGCCGGCATGTACTAGAAGAGTTCTTATTCATCCCTTTCCTAACTACAAGGGACTCAAACTTGTTTGGGTTCCTAAATCTTACTATTGATTTATTTGTCCAGGGATCAGTGAAGGGAACTGGGCTACAATGGATCATGGACAACGGATGCTCAAAGCATATGACTGGAAATACCATGGACTTCCTCTCATTGAAAGCTCTGCAGGGAGGGGATGTATCTTTTGGAAATGGAAAGAAGGGATACATCATTGGTGTTGGAAGAGTTGGAAGATCTCTGGAGCACTCAATAGGAAATGTATAATATTTGGATGGCCTAAAATATAGCCTATTGAGTGTCTCTCAAATCTGTGATAAAGGAAATAAAGTGGAGTTCTTGTCCAAAGTGTGCACAATTACGAGTCTAGTAATTGAGGAAGTAGTATTGATAGCCAAGAGGTACAAGAACATCTATGTTCCTGATTTCGAATCCTTGGAAGCTGGTGAAGTGAATTGTTTGAAGACTATCGATGACGATGCAGAACGTTGGCATAGAAGGTTGGGTCATGCTAGTTTTTCTCTCCTAAATAAACTAATAAAAAGGACATGGTCCGCGGTCTGCCAAATTCCAAGTTCAAGGAGCAAAAGGTTTGTGATGCGTGTCCTAAAGGAAAACATGTGAAATCATCCTTCAAGCCATAGAACGATGTTAGCACATTCAGACCTCTTGAACTTCTCCACATGGATTTGTGTGGGCCTATGAGAATTCCAAGCAGGAGTGGAAAGAAGTACATGTTTATGATTGTGGATGACTACTCAAGATTCACTTAGACGTTATTTATTAGAACAAAAGATGAGACATTTGATGTATTTGTGGCCTTTGTAATGAAAATCCAAGTGAAGATGGACCTCAAGGTAGCTTGCATCAGATCTAACCATGGAACTGAATTTGATAATGCAAAATTTGATGAGTTTTGCACTGAGAATGGAATCACACATAACTTCTCAGCACCAAGAACTCCCCAGCAAAATGGAGAAGTTGAGAGGAAGAACAGAACTCTGGAAGATACGGCCCGAACAATCCTCCTTGATAGTGGAATTGCTAAGAACTTCTGGGTTGAAGCAATCAACACAGCTTGTTATCTGGTGAATAGGTGAATGGCCAGGTCCTTCCTAAAGAAAACCCCCTATGAACTGCTCAATGGAAGAAAGCCTAAGACAACACATTTAAGAGCCTTTGGTTGCAAATGCTATGTTCTAAATAATGGAAAGGATCAACTTGGAAAGTTTGATACAAAGAGTGATGAAGGAATCTTTTGGGATACTCTTCTAAAAGCAAAGAATACAAAGTGTACAACAAGAGAACCCAATGTGTAGAGGAGAGTGTTCATGTGCTCTTCAATGAAACTCCCTCCTCACACAAGGACAACAGTGCTGATGATCAAGAAAATGAACCACTTCTGGTTCCTGGAGAAATTTCTAATATATCAAATGGTAAGGCAGACATGATGAGTCATGCCAAGGAGATTATTGAAGGCAACGTAACTTCCTCTTCAGAAACACAGAAGGAACGTGGTACCCCAATCTCTCCCACAGAAGCTGAAGAAAGAGTTGGAGATGCTGTGGGAGGTACTCCTCAGATAGCAGAACAAGAGACTCAAGGAAACCCTGTCAATATGCCAAGTTCCTCCTCAAATCAACTTCAAAGCTAAAATTGGAAACATAAGAGTTCCCAACCTCTTAATAACATAATCACTCCGCTTGATTCCAGAATTCAAACGAGATCCAAAACTAGAAACTCTCTAGCCTTCTCAGCCTTTCTGTCCCAAATAGAACCCACAAATATCAAGGAAGCCCTGAAGGATGCAGATTGGATCATTGTTATGCAACAAGAGCTTCATCAGTTTGAGAGAAACAAGGTATGGCATTTGGTACCTCGACCCTCAGACAGAACCATCATAGGAACCAGGTGGATATTCAGAAACAAACTTGATGAGAATGGAAAAACTACCAGAAATAAATCCAGGCTTGTGGTTCAAGGATACAACCAAGAAGAAGGAATTGATTATGATGAGACTTTCACTCTTGTTGCTCTTATGGAAGCCATTAGAATTCTCATTGCTTATGCATCTCATATGGAATTCACATTGTTTCAAATGGATGTGAAAAGTGCATTCTTAAATGGATACCTCAAGGAAGAAGTGTATGTCAAGCAACCCCCTGGTTTTGAAAGTCTTGTTCATCCAGAGCATGTCTTCAAGATGGACAAAGCCTTGTATGGCTTGAAGCAAGCTCCCAGAGCTTGGTATGAAAGGTTGTCCAAATTCCTACTAGACAATGGATTCTCTCGAGGCAAGATTGACAACACCTTATTTCTGAAGAAACGAGGAAGGAACCTTCTTATAGTCCAAGTGTATGTTGAGGACATTATCTTTGGGGCTACAGCGGAATCACTGTGTAAGGAATTTGCAATGCTCATGGGAAGTGAGTTCGAGATGAGCATGATGGGGGAACTAAACTTCTTCCTGGGTCTTCAAGTGAAGCAATCTTCTAAGGGAACATGCACCAGTCAGCAAAAATATATCAAGGAACTGCTCAAGAGGTTTAATATAGAAGACTCCAAAGTGATTGACCCATTGCATTGGCTACAAAACTTGACATGGATGATTCTGGCTCTCCTGTGAATCAAACCATGTATAGGGGCATTATTGGCTCTCTACTCTACCTCAGAGCAAGCAGACCAAACATTGTATTTAGCGTGGTATTGTGTGCAAGGTTCCAATCCAATCTTAAAGAGTCGCATCTGAAAGCTGCAAAGAGGATCCTATGCTATCTCAAAGGCTCATAGGACCTGGTGCTACACTATCCCTCAGGTGACAATTTCAATCTTATTGGTTATGCTGACGTAGATTATGCAGGATACCTGGTGGATAGAAAAAGCAATTCAAGGATGGCTCATTTTCTTGGATCGTGCCTAATCTCTTGGGGAACAAGGAAGCAGAACTCAGTGGCCTTGTCCACAGCAGAAGCAGAATATGTTGCAATTGCATCTTGTTGTGATCAGTTGCTGTGGATAAAATAAAAGATGGAGGACATTGGAGTGTTTATCGACAACATTCCACTGCTATGTGACAATACTAGTGCGCTCAATATGGCAAGGAACCCGGTGCAACACAAGAGAACCAAGCACATTGATGTGAGACATCACTTTCTCAGAGACAATGTTGAGAAGGGACACATAAGTATGAGGTTTTGTTGCACTGAAGATCAGATTGCAGATATATTCACCAAGGCACTGGGCAGGGAACATTTTGAGAAAAATCAAATGGCTCTGGGCATGCTGAGAGCACACTAGGGACCAGTTCTTCGTATTGGCTATGATTGTCTTACTCAGGTACAGATGGCTAAGGCGTTTTTTGATAAAGTCTAACTCGCATCAATACCGTTGCAAGTAGACACGTGTGATGATTACAGAATATAAAGGAATGGCATTGTAGAACATAAAGAGACTGAGCACTTTTTCAAAAAAAAAACAACAACATCAAGTACGGGACCTGGTCCATGCTTCCCATGTTAGTAGCTATGTGTACCGTATCCCTCTTTAAAAAAAGTAATTGCATTAATTACTGTTGCCACACCGTCGCTATTTCAAAAGACACATCCATCACATCTATCACTCCACCCTTTCAAATCCCTCTGCCTATTTCCCTCTTCCAAAAATTCCTACCGCCAGTTGAACCAGTTCCTTCACCTCCCATTACTCTAATCACTATAAAATCCCTCGCCTCCAACCTATCTCTACACACCCACTCCTACGAACAACCCTCCAGTTTCTCTCTTTCTCTTAATTCCCTACCAACCTACATCAATGGCCTCCTCAAATGAACTCTCTCCTTCCCTCACCACTGATCTCAACTCCATTCCAGTGGAAGATCAGGAAACACCTCTTCTGGAGGAAGCCATCTCAGCTTCCACTCCATTATCACCTCCACCTAAAGCAGAAGCTCCTCTTTCCTTCTCCCCTCCAGCGGATTCCCCACAAAAAACCCTCACTACTGAAACCACCACTGTACCTTCTCCTTCCCTTATATCACCATCCGAGCCCTTCACCGCTGAAGTTTCTCACATCTCTGAAGTTTCAGAAGATGACCCCGATCAGTACATCAATTTCTCTTCGACTCCCATGGAGTCTCATGAAAAAGAGGCAGCAGAAAATATCATGGAAATCGCATCTGAAAACTCCCCCTCTGAAGGCACCCACTCTCCTCCTGCAATATAGGGAGCATCGTCGTCCATCTTAGAGGAGGAAGGAACAATGGTCCCTTTCGAGTCTCCTTCCCATAAGGTCACACCTTCTAAACCTAGTGAGGGACCTGCTTCTCCACCATCTCAGTCCCCTCATGACCAGATCATCTACACACCCCCGCTTGAGTCCATTCCTCTGCATGAGGAACCTATGCATGAGGATGATGAGGATGACATGGTGCTGAGTGCTCGCTTCAAACTCCATCACAGCATTAGCACTCCAGCTCCACCTGTTAAGCGTCCCTCAACCAGGCTACAGAAGAAAGAGACTGTCAATCTGGCTCTGGAAAAGAGTAAGAAAAATAACAAAAGGAGGAAGAAGAGGATGGTAAAGGATGGTCAAATAGTGGGGGACAAAGACATCCCTGTGGTTGCAGTAGAGGATGACACTTAGAACGGAAGCAGTCTAGGTCTGGTCAACATAATAAGAAGGATTATGTGACAAGTGATGCGAAGACCAAGCAGAAGGTGGTTGGGGAGACAAGTGAGAGGAAATCTATATCTGTTAGTTCCAAAGGAAAATCTGTGAAGGTGTCAGGGAAAAGAAAGCGCGAGGAAGAAACTGCGGTGGAACCCAGTACTGAAATGCCCATTTCTTGTAGTAGTGGGAAGTGGAAGGAAAACGTTCAAAAACAAAGTTTGTTATGGGGTCGTACATTTAATCCTGAGATTTTAGAGATGAATGGAATGAGTCAACTCATGACCATGGTTGAGTTCCAAAAGTGGGAACACTTATTTAACGTGAGTAATCCTAAGGTCTATGAAGACGTTGTGAAAGAATTCTATGCTACCCTCTTCACACCTGAAGTTGGTCATGTTTGTGTACTGGTAGGGGGTGTGGATATAGTCCTTGATGACGCTGCTCTAGGGACAATAATAGATGTTCCATCAGAAGGGCAATCCTCAGTGGATCCTAACAAGTCTGCGTGTAGCGGTGATTTTCAAAGAGCTATAGTTAAACCAGGGACAGTTCAGCAAGGGGACCGGGTTCACAAGAAGGCTTTGTTGCCTGTTTACCAACTCCTCTTTGAGCTGGTGAACAAAGTTCTTCTTCCTCGAGCTGAGCGATGCTCTATTGCTTCCCGAGCAGATTTGATTTTGATGGAAGCCATTGACGATTTAAGCCTGTCAACTTGCCTACTTTTATGATAAGTCATATGGATAAGGTAGTCTCGGTCAAGGATGGGAATCATGGTCTCCCCTATGGCTTCTTTCTCAATCGCGTCTTTAAGGACTTCAAGGTTCCACTCAGCAATCCTCGGGTTGGGACTAGCAAGCAAAGCTTCTCAAAGACCACTCTCGAAGAATGTGAGTACATTGAAAAGATTGGTGGCAGTTCTTCGACAATCTCTCAGATGATCAATGCCTTGAATGCTGCACATGATACGATCAAGAGATTGAAGGCTCACAACGCCATCCTTGAGGTGTCCATTCTAGTTGCAGAGGACCCTGGTGCGAGTGGTGTCTTAAACGAAGAAGTGGATCGCTTGACTAAGGAGAATGTTGAGCTTAAGCAATAGGTGGAGAACCTCAAAGACAAGCTTTAACAGTCTTCTGCAAATGCCCGCATAGACCTGGTCCTTCGAACCATCTCTGCTTCCTCCTCCAAGCCCTCCTCCTCTAGTGCCTCTTAGGATCTGTCATCCCAGTTCTTTTATGATGTGTTGTGGCTGTTAGTTTTTGTGCTTTTATTTTTGTGTTTGGGATGTGGATTTCACCTAACTGCTCCTACTTGGAAAAATCCAAATGAAGTTCTTTGCTCCTAAAGCGGAGACTTCCTTTTGGTTTCAACTATTTCTTAATGCAATCAGTCTTATTATGTTCTCGTTACTGTGTTTCTTCTTTACTATTCTGTTTCTATCATGTTGTGTGCACATAAGGGGCATGAGTTAACTGTATCGGACTTCCTTATGCCTTCTGCCTGTGTATGCCTTTTTATAATGCCAAAAGAGGGAAGTTAAGGGGAAGCTCATCGACAGGGGGAACTCACATTGACAGGGGGAACTTGCTAGGAACCCGATCGATCATTTGTTATGTATCTACTGGTTTCAGTTTACAATTTTGATCACATAACTGGTTCCCAACTTTAAAAGTTTGTCATCATCAAAAAGGGGGAAATTGATGGGTTATATTATGTTTTGATGATCTAACAAGCTTTTACGTGCCGAACGAAAAAAATGACCTGATATGTAAACAACACAAGCAGTTAGCTCCAACTCCACGAATTCTGGATCATACAGTGCCGGATGAGGATGGACCAGCTAAGGGTCCTGATCCCTTAGCAGACTCGCAGAATAAAGTACAGGCCAACTTGACAGTTGTAAAAAGCTGTGACAGAAAAGGTGACTGCCTGCTACTGTTCGCGCTACAGTGTAGCAACAGTGCAACTGTCACTTCCTAGTGGTTGAGCCGTGTACCTTCAAGATCTTTGACATCCTTCTTGGAATGTGTAACGTTGTATAATATCTTGAATAAAGAAGAACAACATATTCACTTGAGCATTTACTATTATTCTTCAAGCATTGAAGATCTACCCAGTAATTGAAAGCTCAAGTGTGTCAAGAACAAGAAGACAACTCCACTAAAGAGGACCAGTTTCACTGTGTGTCTTAGGCGTCCATTAGTTGAGTTGTAATCTTATGTTTTGCTTTCAATTGTATCCTGTCTTGCTTTCTCAAAAGCCTTGTAATAGGAACTCTAAAACTGCATTTCATCCATGATCTTGTGTGACTAGGGTTAGTCATAATTCAAAGTCTTTGTAGCAAGAAGAGTTACAAAGTAGCTTATGGTATGTACTATAAGTTAGTGTGTGAAAGTCTTTGTAAGAGTGCTTTACAAAGTGGCTTGTAATAGTGTAGATTACAAGTTAGTGAAATTGAAAACCTACAAGAGTAGGTCGTGGTTTTTGTCCCCTTAGGAGGGATTATTCCACGTAAAAATACCTCGTCTCTTTACTCGTTTTTCTAGCACGTACTTCTGTGGAAACTAGAGAGGACCTGGTCTCTCTACTGGATGGTGGACGCTAACAAACCTTCACTAGGATTTTCAGAACATTGTAGTAATTTAAGGAAAGTTCAAAGCGTGGTATGTTGGCTAAAACTTCTCTCTTAGAATTGAATTCCATGATGTTCCTATAAGTTTCATTTATGGTTTGCTCAAGTTTCTTATTTCCATATTCCGAGTTATTCCCAATAACTTCGATGGTTTCGAGTAAGCAAAGTGTCAAGAGTTATGTTGTAAGGCCCCAAAAACTTTCGCTAAGTAAATTAAGATTTTGTGGTGCCAAGGTAGGCTAATTATTTTATTTTGTGTGCAAATGAAGATTATTAATATGATAGATATAAATTGGATATGGTAATAAGTGTGTAAGTCATACTATAAGTTATTGGGGGTCTAAGGAGAGGCCTAAGTCTAATTCAAGTTGAAAACGTTACATGATAGACTAAAATTTCAAATGAGTACGCACAAGACGAAACTTTGGGAGAGCATATCTAAATATATATAAAATTCTATGGGTTGAAGAGCCTATCAAATGAAAGACCTTGGAGTCTAGTTTCTAACTCTTCAAACCGTTTGTCATTTGGATACTCCTACACAAAGTTATGACAAAATTACCAAAGGCAGGCATAATGCAATTCTACGGCCAATTCTGCGACCGCAGAAGTGGTTATGCGACCGCAAAATGGTCGCAGACCTGTCCAGTGAAGACCATTTATGAGAATTAGTTTTTCGGTGCATTGTGCGACCCACATACCAATTGTGTGGTCCATTATGCGACTGACCGAGTTTGGAGGGTTAATTTTCCTATTTTCATAGCCCGACCCCATTTTGATAAATAGGCTTTGGTGCTTAATTTGGAGTGATATTCTGATGATTTTAGAGAGAGGTAAGAGAAATATAGAGAGGGAAAGAGGGAACCTAGCATCCTAATCATCTAATCTTTCCCAAGTATTCAAGAATCAAGGAAGCTAGCCACTAGATTATCATCCATCCGGGTAAGTCCTACTTCTAAAGCTTTCATGCAAGAGGTTAAGAGTTCAAATATATGGTAGGCTTTGAAATAAGCCATGCATGTGCACTAGGTTGTTATATGTGGGATTAATGAACTATTTTGCGTAGTTTCTTGTTGAAATTATTTGAGGAAAAAAGGGGTTTCCATTATAGAACCTTGTAGTCTATTTCACATGTTAGGTGTTTGCTGAAATCCCTGAGAGAGCTGCACCATGGGGGTATTTCTAATTGTTAATCAATTTTCGCTATCTTCCTATAGATTATTATTTATAAAGGTGTGGGCGCGTTGTAGTAACTTAAGGAAAGCTCAAATAATGTATGCTTCTAAACTTTCTCTCTAGGAATTGAATTTCATAATGCTTCCGTAAGTTTAAGTACGGTCGGCTTAAAATCCCTAATTTCTAAGTTTCGGGTTATCCTCTATAAACTTATGAACTTGATTAATCCGAATGAGCCTTATATCAAATGATAGATATTTAAACTATGGTTTACTTATTAAAATGGTATGGCTTTCCGGTCCGCATAACTCTTCTGCCTAGACTGCGCCGTGCGAAGCATCTCCTGAATCAACTTCACCTTACCCAACGCATCCTGAACCAAGCTGTGTCCAATAGCCTAGCCTCGCCCGACTCAAACCAACCAACTGGAGATCTACACCTCCTACCATATAAAGCCTCATACGGAGACATCTGGATACTCAACTGATAACTATTATTATATGCAAACTCTGCGAGCGGTAGAAAATGGTCCCATGAACCCCCCAAATCAATGACACACGCATGCAACATGTCCTCTAGAATCTGAATAGTACGCTCCGACTGCCTGTCCAAAACTGAGATGTGAACTGAGTACCTCTGTCGAAAATGATAGAAACTGGAACCCCATACAATCGGACAATCTCCCTGATATAAATCTCAGCGAACCACTCCTAGGAATAAGTGGTACCAACAGGAATGAAGTGTGCGGACTTGGTCAGCCGATCCACAATAACCCATATAGCATCAAAACTCTTCGAAGTCTGTGGGAGCCCAACTACAAAGTCCATGGTGATCTGCTCCCACTTTCGTTCCGGAATATCTAACCTCTGAAGTATTCTACCTGGCCTCTAGTGCTCATACTTGACCTGCTGACAGTTGAGACACCGAGCTAGAAACTCAACAATATCCTTCTTCATCCGCCTCGACCAATAATGTTGTCGCAGATCCTGATATATCTTCGGGTTACCCGGATGGATGGAACCGTGAACTATGGGCCTCAACTAGTATCAACTCTCGAAGCCCATCAACATTTTGCACGCAAATCCGGCCCTGCATCATCATGACCCCATCATTACCAATAACCACATCCCTGGCATCACCTTGACGGACCCTGTCCTTAAGAATGAGCAAGTGAGGATCATCATACTGGCGTGCTCTAATCTGATCATAAAGAGAAGACCTGGAGGCTACACAAGCTAATACTCGTGGGGGCTCTGATAGATCCAATCTCACCAACTGACCCGCTAAAGCCCGAACATCAAGTGCAAAAGCTCGCTCTGCCGCTGGTAGGTAGGCTAGACTCCCCAAACTCTCTCCTATGCGACTCAGGCATCAGCCACTAGATTGGCCTTCCCAGGATGATATAGAATAGTCAGGTCATAGTCCTTGAGAAGATCCAACCATATCCTCTGACACAAATTCATATCCTTCTGCTTAAGTAGATACTACAAACTACTTTGATCAGTGAAAATCTCTCAATGAACTCCATACAAATAATGACACTAAATCTTCAAGGCGTGGACAATTGCTGCTAGCTCAAGATCATTCTCTGGATAATTCTTCTCGTGCACCTTCAACTATCTGGACGCATAGGCAATTACCATATCGTCCTGCATCAATAATGCTCCAAGACCAACTCTCGAGGCATCACAATAAACTGTATAAGAACCTGAACCCGTAGGCAAAACCAACACCGGAGCTGTAGTCAAAGCTGACTTGAGCTTCTGAAAGCTTTCCTCACACTCTTCCGTTCACCTGAACGGAGCACCCTTCTGGGTTAGTCTGGTCATAGGTTCTGCAATAAATGAGAATCCCTCTACAAAACAGCGATAGTACCCTGCCAAACTAAGGAAACTGTGAATCTCGGTAGCTGATGACGGTCTAGGCCAGATCTGCACCTCTATCTTCTTCATATCAACCTAAATACCATTGCTGGACACCACGTGCCCCAAGAAAGCTACTGAATCAAGCCAGAACTCACTCTTCAAGAATTTTGCATACAACCTCTTCTCCCTCAGAGTCTGAAGCACAACTCTCAAATACTGCTCATAATCTTCCCGAGATCGGGAATACACCAAAATGTTGTCAATAAACACGATGATGAAAGAGTCAAGATAGGGCCGGAACACACTGTGCATCAAGTGCATAAAGGCCGATGGGGCATTGGTAAACTCGAATGACATAACCAAAAACTCATAATGACCATATCTAGTCTTGAAGGCAGTCTTCGGGATGTCGGGCCCCCGAATCTTCAACTGATGATAGCCAGAATGCAAGTCAATCTTGGAAAAATACCCTAGCACCCTGCAACTGATCAAACAAGTCATCAATATGAGGCAAGGGATACCGTTTCTTCACCATAACCTTGTTCAGCTGCCGATAATCAATACACATACGCATAGAACCATCCTTCTTCTTCACAAACAACACTGGTGCGCCCCAAGGTGACACACTAAGCAGAATGAACCCCGTTATCTAGGAGTTCCTGAAGCTTCTCCTTTAATTTCTTCAACTCTGCTGGTGCCATACGATAAGGTGGAATAGAAATAGGCTGAGTGCCTGGCACTAGGTCAATACAAAAATCAATGTCGTTGTCAGGTGGCATGCATGGCAGGTCCGCAGGAAACACGTCCAGAAAGTCACGGACCACAGGAACTGAATCAATAGAGGGAGTCTCACCGCTAACATCCCTCACAAAAGCAAAATATGATAAACACCCCTTTTTAACCATACGCTGAGCCTTCAGGTAAGAAAATACCCCTGCTAGGAACATACTCAGAAGAACATCCCTACTCAACCCTCGGAAATCCTAGCATATCTAAGGTCACGTTCTTAGCGTGACAATCAAGAACAACATGACACGGAACCAATCCATGCCCAATATCACATCAAAATCGACCATGCTGAGTAACAGTAGGTCTACTCGGGTCTCGAGACCCCCAATAGATACCACACACGACCAATACACACAGTCCACAACAATAGTATCGCCCACCGGAGTCGACACATGAACAGACATAACGAAAGACTCACGGGGCAAATCCAGAACATGGGAAAAATATGAAGAGACATAAGAATACGTGGAACCAGGGTCAAATAAGGCCAAAGCATCTCGGTGGCAGACTGAGATAATACCTGTGATTACTGCATCGGAGGCCATAGTATATGGCTTTGCTAGAAACGCATATATACGGGCCTGACCTCCACCTGCTCGACCTCCCCCTCTAGGCAACCACTAGCTGACTGACTACCACCCCTAGATGCATGGGTAGGTGGCGAAGTAACTGGAGCTGAAGTCGAAGGCTGGCTCCTCAATTGAGGTGGACCTCCAAGAATATAGGGGCACTTCCTCCTCATATTCTGAACTCTCCGCACTCATAACAACTCCCTGAAGCTGGGGACGGGGACAGAAAGGAATTCTTGGCACCAGAATGGCCACTAGAAGAACCATGCATAGAGGAACCCTGTACTGATGGTGCTCGAGATGCACCCTGGGCTAGAAGGGCACTGAATGAAGAACGGCCCAGCTGAGAACTTCGGGGACCATGCCCCGAAGATGCACCACTATAGGCTGGGCAGATTGGCTGAGGAGTCCTCTAGAAAGAGCACCACTAGAACTTCCTAATCCACGAGGCCTCTTGGACTCCCTCTCCTCTCGCTCCCCACGGCGAACTGACTCAATATCTCGAGCAATATCAACAACCTACTCGAAGGTAGCGCCTAATACCCTCTCCTGAGTCATCAAAAGGCAGAGCTGATAAGTGAAGCCATCCACGAACCTCCTAATCCTTTCCCTATCAGTAGGGACCAACTCGGTGGCATGATGAGCCAACTCTGGAAACTGCATCCATTCTGCATCACTTATAGCTCCCCCTGACGCAGCTGCTCAAACTGCTTGTTGCTCCTCCCTGTGAGACTAGGAACATACTTCTCCAAGAAGATAGTGTAGAACTGCTTCCAAGCGAAGGGTGCTGCACCAACAGGTCTACGCCTCTCGAAAGAATCCCACCAAGTAAAATCAGCCCCAGAAAACTAGCAAACGAGACCCCACCGGTATCCAGAATCCCAGCAATACGAAGCATCCTCTAACACTTATCCAGAAAACCTTGGGCATCCTTGTCCTCAATACCACTGAATGTCAGAGGCTGAACTCTACTAAATCTCTCCAGCCTACGGTGCTCATCATCTAGCATAGCTCGAACCACGAAGTCCTGAATTGGAGCAACCAGTTGGGCTGGAATGACCCCGGTGTTTTGAAGGCCTTCAATAACCTGCTCAGGTGTCCAGGCAGCTGGAGTCTAAGTGTCTCCCCCGGCCTGAGAAGTAGCAGCAGTAGAAGATACATCAACTTCCTGGGCAAGGCTAGTACATATTGTCAAGATTTGAGCCAAAGTCTCCTGAAGACCCGGAATAATAATGGGCACTGCCGCTGCCTGAACCTGCCTCGGTGGAATATCTGTGGTGGGAACCTGATACTGAATAGTAGGTGGACCCTCTGGTACTGCCCCGACTGCTGCACGGGCTGGTCCCCTACCTCTACCATGGCCTCGACCGCGACCTCGACCTCTCGCTGGTCTAGCTAGTGCCTGGTCACCCTGATTGGTAGTGTGTGTCCTCAACATCTATGGGAGAATGAAACAACAAAAGTTTAGATTTCCAGAATCAACAAAATGGCACGACAAAATTAAGAAAATGAGATTTTTCCTAAGGGTTATGGAGCCTCTTGAATATAAGTACAGACTTCTCCGTATATAGGTCGTGATGGCGCCTATCATGAAACTAGGCCAGCCAACTACTGAGAGTAACACACAAAACCGTCCGTTCAATGTCACAAGTAAAAGTAATTCATTTAAGGTTCCTGTTTTAAAGATATAATTAACAGCAGTAAAACCACAAAATCAAATCTAACCACAACTCAGCACCCAGATACAACGATCATGAGAATCTAAAGATATAAATACAAAAATCTGATAACAAGCCCCTATTAGTACAATCCAGAGAATACTAGAAATCTACGAGCTAAGAAAGGAAAAGAAGGTCAGCTGGGGACGCTGAACAACTACCTCTATCCTCGAGCAACCTCCGAGCAAAGGAGAAATCAGCTAATGCTCAGATCTGGTACCTGGATCTGCACACAAAGGTGCAGGGAGTAATGTGAGTACGCCAACTCAGTAAGTAACCAAAGTAACTAAAGACTTGAGTGCAGTGACGAGCATTTAAAATTGATAGTTTCATAAAAATATGTGCCAGTGGAAAAAAATAGAGTAACCCAAAAGACTACATTACCCAAATACTTTACAAATTCCATTGCCCCTTCTAAACTTTCATAAAACATAACTCAATGTCTATTAAAGAGACTCAGTGTAAAATGAGTGAAAAATAACGATCTCACAATTTATCGCCTCTCGGCCACAATATCACTCATACGTAAGATCTCTCAGTCACTCGTGACTCCTCTATCAGTACTCGATGCTCACAATCAGCACTCTCATTCAACAGGTACTATGTATCCACACAAGCTGCTGTGACGTGCAGCTCAATCCACATAGCATATGCTACAGCGTGCAACTCGATCCAAATAATATATATATATATATATATATATATATATATATATATATATATGTGTGTGTGTGTGTGTGTGTGTATATATGTATGTATATATGTTGCGGCGTGCAGCCCGATCCAAATAATAGTCAACTGCGCTCACTGGGGGTGTACAAACTCCTGGAGGGGCTCATACAGCCCAAGCGCTATATTGCTGCACTGTGCAGCCTAATCCAATATATATGCATATATATATATATATATATATATATATATATATATATATATATATATATATATATATATCTGTGTGTGTGTGTGTGTGCTGCGGCATGCAGCCCGATCCATATAATATCTATATATGTTGCGGCGTGCATCCCGATCCATAACTATCCTCACAAACTCGGCTCTCGGCCTCACTCGGTGATCCTCTCAAGCTCACGGGACTCAGCCCCAAATACCTCACAGTATTCTAAATCATTTTGATAACAGTGAAATAGCAACAAGTAATAAACATGACTGAGTTCAAAAATTTTCTATTAAAAATAGTGTGAGAATAGTGTAAAAATAACACCCATGGGGGTCTAAACGGATCGGCGAAAGTCCTCAAACGTTGCATACTGCCGATAATATCATATAAACCTCAAGAATACAGGACATCTTATGATTTCGAATCAAATACGCGGCATAATAGTCGCCACGGGACGGACCAAGCCACAATCCTTACTGGTGCACGCCCACACACTCGTCACCCAGCATGTGCGTCACCTCATTTACCAAAACAAAGTGAAATACCGGGGTTTCATACCCCCAGGTCTAGAGTTACAATCGTTACTTACCTCAAACCGGCCCGAAAACTACTCTGTGATGCTCTTGCCCCTCGGAACCGCTCCCAAATAGTCCGAGTCTATAAAAATCAGATTAATAACTTTAAAATATGCGAGGAAGACAAAACCCATTCGAAAATTATCACAATTCGGCACAAATCCCGAAATTGGTCAAACCCGACCACCGGGCCCACATCGCGGAATTCTATAAAAGTCGCATCAAAATAATCCTCATCCTTTCCCGAGCCTATAAATATAAAACGCCTCAAAATCCGACCGCAATTGACCCCTAAATTCCTTAATTTTAAGTCTCAATTTCCCAAGCCCTAAACCCCAAAATTATGCCATTAAATTGCACTAATTCCAAGCCTAGTCCGTCAAATATCAACATAGAATTGAGTTTTTAGTCCAAGAAAGTTACCTCCACAGAATACCCTAGAAATCCCGCTTCAATTTGCTCCCAAAATGCCTCAGCCCACATGCAAATGTGATGAAAGGGCCAAAAATTCGCGAAGGCAGTTATTTATACTTCCTGCCCAGTGAAACTGCATCTGCGGCCTTCTCTCCGCACCTGCGGTCCCAGGTGCGCCACCTGTGAAAATCCTCTTAAGGCCCATTCCTCGCACCTGCGGTTAATCACTCGCACCTACGGCTTCGCAGGTGCAGTCCAAGTCTCGCACCTACGACTTTCCTTCAGCCCGACCAAATTCCGCACATGCTCTCCACTTACCGCATATGCGGAGTCGCAGGTGCAGCCCAAACCTCCGCTTCTGCGGTTCCTTCCCATCTCTGCCAATATCTCACCGGCACATGCTGGCCCGCACCTGCGACTACCTTTCCGCAGGTGCGGCCACACCAGAAGCCTGGCACCAGCAGCTCCTTCAGCTGCATTTTTCCAACTTAAATCCTTCCGATGACTATCCGAAATCATCCCGAGCCCCTCGGGACCCCAACCAAAAATACAAACAAGTCCCATAACCTTATTCAAACTTATTCGAGCCTTCGAAAGACCCAAAACAACGCTAAAACACCAAGATCACATCGGATTCAAGCCTATGAACTTTGAGATTTCTAAATTTCGCCAATGATGCCGAAACCAACCAAAACACGTCCGAATGACCTGAAAATTTGAACACACATCTAAAATGACACTACGAACCTGCTCCAAATTTCGAAATTCCATTCCGACCCGGATAGCTAATTTTTCACTGCCGACCGGAAATTTCCAAAAACTCAACTTCGCCAATTCGAGCCTAATTCTACACCGGACATCAAAACCACATTCCGATTACACTCCTAAGTCCCAAATCACCTAACGAAGCTATCCGAACCATAAAATCTACATTCTGAGGTCGTTTACCAATAAGTCAACTCCCAGTTGACTTTTCCAACTATTAAGCCAATTTAAGAGACTAAGTGTCCCAGTACTTACCTTGACCACCCCGAACCCGAACCAACTGACCCAACACATCATAATTAAGTTAACTAGAACATAAAAAAGTTGAAATAGGGGAAACAGGGCTGATCTCACAGAACGACCGGCCGAGTCGTTACATTTTGGTTGAGCGCCCGAGGGCCTCGGGATGAGCTCGGATGGTTATCAGCATGATTTTTGGTAATGTGGAACTATTGGTGTAAAGCTTTCTGGTTTTCCGCACCTACGGAAGGGGGAGCTGTATGTGCAAGGTCACTGGTGTAGCCTAGGAGCCACAGATGCGGAGTTTGAGGGGCTAAGCTTTTTCTGCAGATGCAGAACCTTTTTGTGCGGGCTTATGGACCGCATATGCAAGTGTATTGGTAAAAATGAGCTTCACACGTGTAATACTTATGATGACTCTACAATGACAACACAACAACTGGATGAGACTTTATGAAGAGGTACGAGATAAAGAGGAACGAAACAACATACCCACGGGGTAATCAGATACGGGAATCTCATCCTAATTGAGAAAGCGAAGAGACACTGTCATAATGAATTAACACGGAATGAATGGCAGATTCAGGGATCTTCAATTAATTAGCCAAAACGTTACATAATCTTCACGCAACAGTTACGATTAATCATTGTAACGTTAAATTAATGCCATTATTATCCATTAATGCTCAGTCACTGAAAAGAGTAGACGTTATTAAGAAATTCCCTATAAAATGGAGTAAAATATAACTTGTAAGGACATGCTCGAACAACTATTGAAATATACTTACTTTTTACGCATCTTTTTGCTTTCCTTTCTATTTACGAATTTAATTACAATTATTAGCATATTCTTTGGTTATCAAAAACCTGTGTTCTTTTTAAAATAGCTTTGGCAGAAAATCTAATTCCTTGGTTAAACAAATTGGTTCCGTTACCGGGAATTTGATAATCTTTGTTTTTCTCAAACAACATTCTGTAAATTATGTCGAACGCCAACGACAACAACCAACAAAGGATTGGAACTCCAGTTCCATCAAATTCAGGTTCCCCACGAGGCTCAAGGGAACATTCCCCGGAGAGATCTACGACTCAAAATAATAATCACAATGGAAATGAACAAACAGGAGAACAAGATCCTATAAAACAAATGGTTGGTGAATATGTGACTCAAGCCTTACAAGCTTTCATGAGGGGACTGCCAGCTGCATCACCTACACCTCCTCCTAAAAACACCGCAACTGCGAAAAATCCACAATCCGGACTAGCAAACTCAGGAAGTAGAGGCATTCCAAATGAGTCCCTCGAAGTAAGACCATGTATGTCCAGTAATCCAGAATTACAGTCTTTATTACTAACCTTGCAGAAATAGGTGAAGGAACAAATGACCGAATCGAGCAAATTCCTGGAGTACCACCTGTTATAAAAAGCATTGACCTTGATAGATATTCTCAACAACCTTGGAAGACAAATGCAACACCCTTGCCTATTCCAATAAATTCAAAATGCCTGATATTCCCAAGTACGACGGGACAACTGATCCACTGATCATGTAACTGCTTTTACTACATGAGTAAAAGGCAACAATCTGACTAAACAAGAAATTGAATCAGTACTAGTCAAGAAGTTCGGAGAGACACTCACCAAAGGAGCACTAACATGGTATTCTCTTCTACCCAAAAATTCTATTGACTCTTTTGCTGAGCTTGCAGATTCTTTTATAAAAGCACATTGCAGTGCACAAAAAGTCAGAAAAAGAATGGAAGACATATTCAATATAAAGCAAGGAGACGCGGAGTTACACAGAGAATTTGTAGACAGGTTTCAACAAGAAAGAATGCTGCTACCAAGGGTACCTGACAATTGGGCTGCAATGGCGTTTGCAAGCAACATAAATGATAGAAGAGACGAGAAGACTCAAGGAAAGCTTGAGAGAATTCCCAGCCACGACATGGAACGATGTCTATAACAGGTACAAGACCAAGTTACGATAGAAGAAGACACTACTGCTCAATCAAAAGTTGAAGATTGAGCCAGTTCTAGACGCTCTGAACAAGAAAGGAGAACATGTAAGAACATGTACCATCCATATATGGGACCTTCAGGACGAGAAACTCGTTCCAGGTTTGAAAACACACAGTCGGAATATAGACCTTCAAATAGAGATATGAACTCATCCTCCTCAAGATCTATAAAAGATCGGGAGGAACGGAACAAAGGTAATGCAAGAGTCGGAGACTACAACTTTAATGTAAGTACTTCTAAATTAATTACTGTACTGAGAAATATGAGCGATAAAGTTTGATGACCCAAAGAAATGAGATCGAATCCAAACAGAAGGAATCCAGACTTCTGGTGTGAATTCCATAATGATCATGGACACAGAACATCAGATTGCAGATTGTTGCAAGGTGAGGTAGAACAATTATAAAAACAGGGCTATCTAACATAACTATTTAGTGAAAAAGGCAAACATGCATATATGAAGAAAAGGAAAGAGCCCCCGAAACCACCATCTCCAAAGAGAACAGTGAATGTGATACACAGAGGAGAGGAGGTGAACAGAGTAGTCTGCAAAAGAACAACAAAATTTGCAATTAAACACGGGAAGCGGATTCGTTAAGACATGGAAGCAGACAATATAACGTTCGACAATACAGATGGCAACATATTGTTGCTTCCTCATAACGACGCTATATCTCTACTCATACATGACACTAATGTAAAAAGAGTGTTGATTGATCCAGGTAGCTCAGTCAACATTATTTTGTTGAGAGTTGTGGAAGAAATGCTAATGGAGGATCGAGTAATCCCAAAAGAACGATCCTTATCTGGATTTGACAACTCTACGGTCATAACAAAAGGAGAAATTGAGCTTAGTACCTATGCAGAAGGAGTAATCAAAATATGAAATTTCAAGTCATTGACACCGATATGGCTTACAACGTAATCATGGGGAGACCATGGATCCATGGCATGGAAGCAATACCATCTACTTTACACCAGGTAATAAAATTCCCTTCCAAATGGGGAATTCAACAGATTCAAGGCGATCAGCAGACCTTAAGGAATAAAAATTCAGTAGTACACTCAAACAAAAAAGAGGTAGCGGAAGAGTCAAAAGACGAGGAAATCTCCAGATTAGGTACGGAAGAAGAAATTGGAACCCAAATAGGTACGGAAAAAAGAAGCCATGAGAAGGTGAACCAAATCACCACAGAGGAAACATCAACACGTACAGACATGGATTCCAGACCCGATGCCATTCAGGATCCAGAAGAAGACGAGCATATAAAAACAACTATTAAGGAGCTCGAAGCTGTCCCACTGTTCGAGCAGAAGTCTGAGCAAAAAGTTCATATAGGCATGAGGCTAAGCCCCCGCAAGAAGAGGTAAGTTAAGTGAATATTTAAAAGCTAAATCATATTGCTTCGCTTGGTCCCATTAGATATGACAGGTATACCTCCGGCAGTGATGAAACATAAACAAAATGAAGATCCATCCTTCGTGCCTGTCAAGCAAAAGAAAGGAAAGCAAGGACCATTCAAGAACCAAGTGATCGATGAAGAGGTACAAAAACTCTTGAAAATTGGTTTAGTACGCGAGGTAAAATATCCTAATTGATTAATATTGTAGTAGTACCCAAAAAGAATGATAAATGGAGAGTATGCGTAGATTACACAAATTTGAGTAAAGCATGCCCCAAAGACACCTTTCCGTTACCATACATAGATCAAATGATTTATGTCACTGCAGGTCATGAATTGTTGAGCTTTGTAGATGCATATTCTGGTTAAAATCAGATAAAAATGGATCCCACAGATGAGGAAAAAATTTCCTTTATTACAATTAGGGGGACTTATTATTACAAAGTTATGACTTTTGGCCTGAAAAATGCTGGAGCCACGTATCAAACGCTAGTGACCAAGATGTTCCAGGGACATCTGGGGAATATAATGGAATTATACATTGATGACATGATGGTAAAATCAACTCAAGCGGAAGATCATTTCCATCATCTTTCAATCACCTTCGAAATCCTGCACAGGTATAACATGAAACTAAATCTAGAAAGATGCGCCTTTGGCGTTGAATCAGGTAAGTTTTTGGGTTTCCTTGTATCAAATAGGGGTATAGAAGTAAACCCCACTCAGATTAAAACTATTGATGAAATACCTGATATACTTACGAGCAAAAAAAAGTTCAAAAAGAATTGCAGCCTTAGGAAGATTTATCTCCAGGTCTTCGGAGAAGAGTTTTAAATTCTTTTCAGTTCTAAAAAAGTAGAATCGGTTCGAATGAACTGAATAATGCCAACAGGCTCTCAAACATCCGAAGGCCTATCTATCAAAACCCCCGCTGATGTCTACACCAAAAGAGGGGGAGAGGTTGTATGTCTATCTTGCCGTAAGTCCAGTACTGGTAAGAGAAGACAGGGGTAAACAATCTCCGATTTATTATGTAAGCAAGTTTTTATTAGATATCGAAACTATATATCCTCATCTAGAAAAATTAGCCTTAGCTCTAATCATGGAAGCTAGAAAGTTGAGACCATACTTTCAATGTCACCCAATCACTGTTGTGACCTCGTATCCACCAAGAAATATTTTGCATAAACAAGAGTTATCAGGGAGATTAGCTAAATGGGCAATAGAATTAAGCGAACATGACATAATATATCAGCCTAGGAATGCAATAACGTCTCAGATTTTAGCTGATTTCATCACTGATTTTAATACTAGCATAATCCTTGAAGTGGAAAAAGAATTGCAACTCTTCAACGGGGCTAATCCAGGAATTTGGACCCTATTTACTGACGGCTCTTCTAACATAAAAGGAGCCGACTTGGGAATTTTTTTAATATCACTTGGGGGTGAAAAGATATGACAAGCCATTAAATGTTATCCCATAACTAACAATGAAGCAGAGTATGAAGTTGTCATTGCAGGGCTTGAACTGTCACGAGAACTCTCAATTATGAAAATCGTGATCAAAAGTGACTCTCAACTAGTGGTAAACCAGATACAGGGGACTTATAACACAAGACAGGCTCAAATGCAACAATATCTGGAAAAAGCACGAGACCTATCAAGGCAATTCCAGTCATGGAAAGTTACGCAAATACCCAGAGAGGAAAATGCAGAAGCGGATGCATTAGCTAACCTCGCAGCAGTTGCCAACATAACAAATAAAGACAATGCAATTGTCATACACCTATTTCATTCATCAATCGACCAGGAAAAAATGGGGTAACATTTAACAATTTAACTTGGGATTAGAGAAACGAAATTGTAAACCTTTTGCAGAACGGCATCGTGCCTGAAGATAGAAAAGCAACTCAAGCACTTCGCCAGAAAGTTGTGCGGTACTGCCTAGTTCGTGAAACTTTATACCGTAAAATGTTTGGAGGTCCCACTAGAAAAGTGCCTTGGACCCAATCAAACAGAGTACGTGATGAAGGAAGTACACGAAGGACATTGCTGAAACCATGCAGGAGCAAGATCCTTAGTCAAAACCCTAATCAGAGCAGGGTACTATTGGCCTAAAATGGAGGAATATTCTAAGAGCTTCGTAGCTGAATGCGACAAATGTCAGCGATATGCCAACAATATGGACCGGCCAACAGAATTACTCCACCCAGTGGTGTCACCATGTCCATTCATGAAATGGGGCATGGATATAATGGGACCCCTTCCCCCAGCTAAAGGAACGGTATGGTTCTTACTCGTATTAATTGATTATTTCACAAAATGGGTGGAGGCAGACGGTTTTAAACAAGTACAAGAGAAAAAAGTGAAAAGCATCATATGGCGACACATAATATGCCGCTTTGGAATACCAAAGGAGATAGTATGTGACAATGGCCCACAATTCATAGGCTCACAAATCACAAAATTCTTCAAAAGCTGGCAAATCAAGCGAATCACTTCATCACCATATCACCCCGTGGCTAATGGGCAAGACGAGTCAACAAACAAAGTCATTTTCACCAACTTAAAGAAATGGTTGGAAAAAGCCAAGGGAAACTGGTGTGACGAGTTATCGGTAGTATTATGGGCTTACAAAACTACTGCAAAAGTAGCCACGGGAGAAACTCCATTCGCGCTTGTCTACTGTTCAAAAGCATTAATATCAGTGGAAATCGGCAAACCAAACACGAGATTCACAACGTCAATGGAAGAAACAAACAACGACGAGTTAAGGACAAATCTGGATTTGCTCGAGGAAAGAAAAGAAGCTGAATTAATACGTATGGCAACCCAAAAACAAATTATAGAGCGATATTACAACAGAAAATCTCACCTCAGATATTTCAAAATTGGGGACTTCGTTCTTAAAAAAGTCTTCCAATCAACAAAGGAAGATGGTGCAGGAAAGCTAAATCCAAACTGGGAAGGGCCCTACAAAGTCTGTGGCATTGCTGGAAAAGGCGCTTACGAGCTGGAAAATATGGACGTCAGAATCTTACCAACCAGTTGGAATGATGTTCATTTAAAGAAGTATTACTTCTGAAGTAAAGGGAATATCCCCAATCAGGTATCATTACGTTCAATTTTACTTTTATACAGTTAAAGTTATACTAACCATTTTAGATTATAGGAAAAAAGCTAACCCATCACCAGATGATGATATTAGACCTGCATAGACACGAGGAAGTAACTGAATTCCCGGTCTAGGGTTACAACTTTCTGATGGATATTTTTAAAGGGTTAAGCAATCATCATCTAACAATTTCCTGAAGACACCAAGTCTTGCTACTTGATCAACCCAACAGGACCATTCATAATCCAAATGCCTTTCCTCTGCCGGAACTAAAATATCGAAATCTCGAAATCACACTCTGAGAAGACCTCTCTTCAAACCATTCATCACCTCCAACATACGGGAAAGCATTCTATCATCATATCGACATCACGCGATAACCAATCTCAAGCATCATCACTACCTGAGCATAGCCTTAAGGCTCTCAGAAACACAGCTACTGAGCTGAAACAACATATTATTCTCTTGCAGGGCCATAACAACAGGCCCAACCAATTACACATGGAAAAATCTCGGATTACATCCATAGCACCATTTCAATTCCTCAAATTCCTGATTCATGGCAAGCGGTTCGTGACGCGTAAGATTTACTAGGAATAAAATTAGGCATACGCCTTAACGGAATCAAATCGCACGATGAGGAATCAAGAAGGGAAGTACTCCTAACAGCCTTGTAGCCTCTCGAAGATAAGTACAGACGTCTCCGTACCGATCCGCAAGACTCTACTAGACTTGCTCATGACTCGTGAGACCTAAGGGAACCTAGAGCTCTGATACCATGTTGTCACGACCCAAAACCCATAAGGTCGTGATGGCGACGGACATCATTGTCAGGCAAGCCAATCATTAATTAGTTGAAACAATTTCCTGTTTTAACATTTATGAAAAAAAATATTTCCTTACACTTTATTACATATTACATATTAACTAAATAAAATTTGTCGAGTAAAACAATAGTTTGAATATTCCATTTTAGCAATTATATCCCAACACATCCCAGAACCCGGTGTCACAAGTACATGAGCAATCTCTAAGAATTTATACAATCATCACAAAACTTGTCCGAAATACAAGTTGGACAAGGAATTTAAAATGAAAATAAATACAATACGAGGGAGACTCTGTCAGCTACGGATCGCCTCCGGATGGTGCAGCTCACCCAGTCTCCAAACCAGCCATGTCACTATGAAAGTACCTGTGCAATAACAAAATGCACAGCAAGTGTAGCATGAGTACAAAAACAACATGTACTCAGTAAGTCGCCTACCTAACCTCAAAGAGGTAGTGACGGGAGGTCGAATTAGACACTCACTAAGGTCCACCAAATTAATTAACACTATATGATGAGCACGGTAAGCATATAAAGGTAGTAAAGCAGTAATATATATAAGGCACTAAAATCCTAGTAAATACTGGAAGTAAACAAACAGTTACAACTTCCTCATTTTCCCCCAAATATCTTAAATAAACAATTTCTTCTTTATTTTCCCCCAAATATCTTATCACCTTTAAAAATCCATGAAAAACATTTAAGAATTTAGCATGCGCATACGGGATAAGGACAACCGGCCTGAGCCGTCATAATAATAATCTATGTGCACTGCCGAGGATCGAACGACCCGTACCATAAGTGCACCTCTCAATATAATAATCATGTCTATGCACAGCCGAGGGTCGAACGACCCTAACCATAAGTGCATATTTCAATAAAATACTCACATCTATGCACTGTCGAGGGTCGAACGGCCCGAACCATAAGTGTATCTTTCAATCCGCCATGACGTACGGTCCACTCCCATGAGAGTGGGGGCAATAACACTCTGCTCGCGGAATGTAAATTGTGAAGCGGTCACATGCAGTCAGGCACAATCAATAGTCCACCCCGAATACATCGGGAAAACAAATACTCAAGTAAATGAAAGATTTCTCTTTTAAAAACCAAAAAATAGTATTTAAATCCTTTATAAAAATTTATTTGCCAAGTTTAATAGTATTTAATAATATCACCTTATCAGGTATGCAATTATCCACGGAGGAAAACTAATTCTCTTTCCAGCTGATTAAGAAAATTAACTTTAGTCTTCTTTAGATATTAAATTACGATTTCGATTATATTAGCAGTCAAGTAATACAGGCAGGATCACATGTACAACACATAAGGCATGCTAGTTGGTCCTAGGCTATCCGTACATGGCATAATATAAGCTACGCACGGACTCCCATCACCTCGTGCGTACGTAGCCCCCGAAGATAATAGCACATACTAAGTTAGTTCACCTAGGGGGACAATTCCCCCTCACAAAGTTAGAAAGGAGACTTACCTCACTCCGGAATTCCATAACCGGCTTCCAAGCCCTTCCGACGACTCCAGCGGATGCAGATCGCCCCAAAGCTATCCAAATAACGACAAACCAATGAAAATATACTCTAATATTTGCAACAATTCCAAATTATATAATTTCCCAACCCCGCTTAGTGAATTGACCAAAATGCCCTCTAGCCCACGTGCCCGGAATCCGAAATTTCTTGAAGATAAATTCTAGCCGTAGCTTTACTAGTTAAAATATACAATTTACTCTAAATTCCATGCTCAAATTCGTGGCTAAAATCCAAATTACCATTTTCTAGGTTTCCTTAAGATTTCCCAATTTCCTACCAATTTCCATGTTAATTCCATGCATATACTTGTATTTAACCTTAAAAACATGAAGGAGTTACTTACCTTGCGATTCCTGACGAAATCCATCTCTTGAAGCTCCAAAAAATGACCAAACCAAAGAAGAAATGAAGAAATGGACAACAATTCAAGGTTTTCAAACATTCTGCCCAGCCTCATTTCCGCACCTGCGATCCTTCCTCCGCATCTGCGCCCCCGCAGGTACGACCAGTCTACCGCACATGCGGCTTCCTCAGCTTCAGCCCAAAATTGCACATGCGCCCCACAATCCGCATCTGCGATCTCGTAGGTGTGGAAATACCATCGCACTTGCGATTCCATCCGGACCATCAATTCTTCGCACATGCGGTGCCATAGCCGCACTTGCGGCCAAATCCTCACAGGTGCGGTCACACCAGATGACAGCAAATATCAGCCTTCTTCAAACTCTCAACTTGATCCGTTAACCACCCGGAATCCACCCGAGGCCCCCGGGACTCCATCCAATTATACCAACCTGTTCCAAAACATAATGCAGACTTGCTCGAGGCCTCAAATCACATCAAACAACATCGAAACCACGAATCGCACCCAAATCCCAACTTTATGAACTTAGAAATTTCCAACTTCTACATCCGATGCTGAAAACTATCAGATCATGTCCGATTGACCCAAAATTTTGCACACAAGTCATATTCGACATTATGGACATGCTCCAACTTCCGGAATCACATTCTGACCTCGATATCAAAATTTCCACTTCTGGGTCGAATTTCTCCAAAAACCTTCAAATTCCTATCTTTAGCCAAATGACTTCAAAATGACCTCCGGACATCCGAATTCACTTCCAATCATGCTCCCAACTCCAAAATCACCATACGAAGCTATTCCCAGACTCATAATCCCAAACGGACATCAATAACTCTGGAATGCACTTCAAGCCCAAATTTATGAAATTCTTCTAAAATGCTAACTTCCACAATATGCACTGAAATGCTCCCGGGTTATCTAAAACCCGATTCGGACATACGCCCAAGTGTGAAATCATCATACGAACCTGCAGGAACCCTCAAATCCTGATTCTGAGGTCGTTTACTCAAAATTCCAATCTTAGTCCATTTCTCCAACTTAAGGCTTCTGAAATGAGAATTGTCTTTACAAACCAACTCTAAACTTCCTGAAATTCAATTACGACTATGCCCACGGGTCACAATACCTGAAACGAAGCTGCTCAAGGCCTCAAACAACTGAACGATGCGCTAGAGCTCAAAACATCTAGTCGGGTCGTTACAATAATTCCCGTGGAAACTATTGAAGGTAAAGTTAATGGATAATTGGCTTATGAGGGTATCTATTTGTCATCCTTGTTAGATAAGTCTGGGAGTTGAGATTGTTTCCGTGAATGTGTTATGGTGAAGTCTGTAAACAGGGCACCTTGAAGGCCGAGAGTGTTGTGGAAAGAAAATATTTTTTCTTGATTGTATAGAAATTGGTTTTGATTTGAAAGGTACCTTCTAGGTGTTATGATTTAAAAATGTGCTGTCCATGTCCACGTATCATTATTATAATGTAGTGCTTGTAATCCCGAGATTAGTGCTATTGATATATACATTGTGTGCTTTGTCTAATTGTGGATGCGTTGTTAGGATGGTTTTGGTGATTCTATGGCAGGTGGATAGGCCAAGTTACAAAGGACACTCTGCCGAAATTTCTAAAAAAATTTGGGAGTTAGTCAAAATTTAGGGACTTGAGGTATGTGAGAAAAGGGATATATTATTTAAGTGTTTGGAGCTATCACGGTCCAAAACCAACCCGGTCGTGATGGCGCCCATTGTAGAAATAGGCAAGCCGACACACTCCCAAACAATTTGATACTTCATTAAAAGTTAGATAATAGCCTTTTTCAAACTGAAATTTCATAAAAGAGATAAACTCCAAAACCAAAACTGCGGAAAATAAACACCCGACATCAGGTGTCACTAAGTCATGAGCAATTACTACAACTGTTCTGAATGATAGCAAGACTAACATAGTTTGAGAATAGCCAAAATACACAAAAAGGGAGATAAGAAAGGAGAAAGGCAGGACTGTGATCGCCAGGTAGCTACCTCGCTATCTCCGATTAAAGTCCGCGACTGTAATAGTCAACAACCGTTATCGTGGCCTGAGATACCTGGATCTGCACACAAGCTGCAGGGGTTAAGGTGAGTACACCAACTCAGTAAGTAACAAGTCCAAACTATGGACTGATATGTAGTGACAGATTAATACTTATTAGATAAACAAAATTAAATTGTGCAGTAAAGTTGGAATGCTTTCCATTCAAGTATTCAGCTCCAGCAGTAAACTAAATGCAAATCTGAACAATGTAAAGTAATAAGTTCAGAATATCTCTAAATGTCAATGTACATAATTCGTGAAAATGTACCATGTACCACCACTCTCAAGTGCTCAACCACTTGGTACTGTATATGTCCATCCGGCCCAGGGAAGATCCATCACGGAATATATACATATCGCTGACAACAACCGCTCAATACCGAGGAAGGCCATTCCAGCCCTATGGAGAAGATCCATCTCCAGGTATAAATACTTCGGACAAGATCCATGCCTAGGCAAGATCCATCCCTCAAAACATCATCTTCTCTCACTGGGGGTGTGTTACAGACTCCGGAGGGGCTCCTACAGCCCAAGAACTATCACAATCATCAACATAACCGCTGCGACGTGCAACCCGACCCCATAACTATCACTCATAATCAGGCTCTCGGCCTCACTCAGTTATCACTATACATTCTCACACACACAGGCTCACAATGCCATGAAACTAGCCCGAAACAATGATATGATGTGCCAAATAACAATAACTGAGACTAAGACATGATATGTGGTACTACTTATCTTTTATCTCTCCCTTTTTCTTTTCTCTTCTTTCTTTCTTCCTTCCTTGCTTTCCTCCTCTTCTTCTTATCCTTCCTGAGCTGAGGTTCTATTGGAAACAACCTCTCTACATGTATTAGGTAGGGGTAAGGTCATCGTACAGACTACCCTCCCCAAACCCCACCTCTTGGGATAATAATGAGTTTTGTTGTTGTTATTGTTGTACTGAGACATGATATGATATGCATGAATAAGACTAAGTATAGAATACCAATGAAACTAATGAGATGACAACAAGAAACGACCACTCATGTCTCAATAGTATCGGCATGAGTCCCTAACAGGATGTCTAGCCTGATTTACAACACATTTACTTAATCACATGATAAAAACACGGATATCAGCAAGAAAAAGTCACTAACCGGTGCCATAGAATGAACCAGGCCACAATTCTCATAGTGCACGTCCGCACGCCCGTCACTTGGCATGTGCGTCACCTCAATACTAATCACATAACATATAGCTCGGGGTTTCGAACCCTCAGAACCAAGTTTGGAAGTGTTACTTACCTCAATCAAGCCAAAATACTACTCCGCGACGCCCTTGTCTCTCGAGTCGGCCTCAAAACGTCCTGAATCTAACCAAAAGCAATACAATGCAATCAATATAGGACAAGCAAACAGTTCCACATGAAAAACTATCAATTTAAACTAAAATCCTGAAATTCACCCAAACCCGGCCCCCGGGCCCACATTTTGGAATCCGAAAAATATCAGAAAATAAGAAATCTGTTTCACTCACTAGCCCATACATACAAGATTTATCAAAATATGACTCCATTTGACCCCTCAAATACTCAATCAAACTGTCCAAAATCTCAAGCCCTAACCCCTCATTTTAAACCTTAATCACCACTAATTATATGATTAAACAACGGAAAATCATCACATATACGAGTATTAGGGCTCAAGTCACTTACCTTACCGATAAACCCTTGAATTCCTCCTCAAAATCGCTCTCCAAAGCTCCAAAGTCGACTAAAGATGGTGGAAAATGAACCAAATTTTGCGAAGTCCACAATTTATACATTCTGCCCAAAATTTCCGCATATGCGATCCAATAGTCGCTTCTGCGATGCCGCACCTCCGGTAAATCCATCACAGGTGTTGTTCTTACTTAAATCCTCAGAATCCGCTTCTGAGGTCCATTTCTCGAACCTGCGGTCTCGCAGGTGCGAATATTCCTCCTTATTTGCGACTCCTCTCCTGGCCCTCCTTTTTCGCATCTGCGGCTTCCCCCAACGCATCTGCAACCTCGCACCTGTAGTGCCCTCTGCGCAGGTGCGGAAACATCAGAAGTAGCAACTTCAGCTGCCTTATTCCATTTCCAAACTCTCCGCTAACCATCTAAAATCATCCTGAAGCCCTCGGGACCTCAACCAATAACACCAACAGGTCACATATCAACATACAAACTTAGTCGAACCTTCAGAACAATAAAAACAACATCAAAACACCGAATTACCCTCGAATTCAAGCCTAAGAACTTCTAACCTTCCAAATTTCGCAAACGAAGCTGAAACCTATCAAATCACCTCTGAATGACCTGAAATTTTGCATAAATGTCGCAAATGACACCACAGACCTACTCCAACTTCCAAAATTCTATTCCGACCCCGATATCAAAATTTTCACTACCGACCAAAATCGTCGAATTTCCAACTTTCGCCAATTCAAGCCTAATTTTACCACATGCCTCCAAATTATATTTTGGTCGCGCTCCTAAGTCTAAAATCACCTAACGGTGCTAACGAAACCATAAAAATTCAAATCCAAGATCGTTTACTCATAATTCAACCTCTGGTGACTTCTCCAATCTTAAGCTTCTATTTTAGAGACTAAGTGTCTCAAATCCTCTCTGAATTCACTCCAAACCGGAATCTACTAACCCGATATAGTATAACTTAGCTGAAGAAATCCAAGAAGAATCAAAAATGGAGAAAACAGATTATAACTAATGAAACGACAGTCCGAGTCGTTACAGGGGTGGACTATACTTCTCATTCGACAACGAATTATCCTAAGCGGGGGAGAATGTAAGTCCTCGGAAAATTTCACTAAGTAATTTAAGATTTCGTGGTGCCAATGTAGGCTAATTATTTTATTTTGTGTGCAAACGAGGATTATTAATATGATAGATATCAATTAGATATGGTAATAAGTGTATAAGTCATATTATAAGTGATTTGGGGTCTAAGGAGAGGCCTAAGTCTAACTCAAGTTGAAAATATTACATGATAGACTAAAATTTCAAATGAGTACGCACAATATCAAACTTTGGGCGAGCATATCTTCATATATATAAGGTGTTATGTGATGAACAACCTATCAAATGAAAGATATTGGAGTCTAGTTTCTAACTCTTCAAACCGTTTTTCATTTGAACACTCCTACACAAAGTTATGAGCAAATTTCCAAAGGCAGACATAATGTAATTCTACGGCCAATTCTGCGACAACAGAAGTGGTTATGCGACCGTAAAATGGTCGCAGACCTATCCAGTGAAGCCAATTTCTGGGCATCAGTTTTCCCATGCATTGTGTGACTCGCATACCAATTATGTGGTCCATTATGCGACCACAGACTCTAGTTCGGAGGGTTAATTCTTCTTTTTTTAAAACCCGGCCCCATTTTTATAGGCTTTGGGGCTTCATTTGGGGCGATATTTTGATGATTTTAGAGAGTGGTAAGATAAATATAGAGAGGGAAAAAGGGAACCTATCATCCTAATAATCTAATATTGCCCAAGTCTTCAAGAATCAAGGAAGCTAGCCACTAGATTATCATTCATCCGCGTAAGTCCTACTTCTAAAGCTTTCATGCAAGAGCTTAAGAGTTCAAATATATGGTAGGATTAGAAATAATCCATACATGTGCACTAGGTTGTAGTATGTGGGATTAATGAACTATTTTGGGTAGATTCTTGTTGAAATTTGTTGATTAAAGAAGGGGTTTCCATTATAGAACCTTGTAGTCTATTTCACATGTTAGGTGTTTGATGAAATCATTGAGAGAGCTGCACCATGGGGGTCTTTATAATTATTAATCAATTTTTGCTATATTCCTATAGGTTATTACTACTAGATGTTTTGGTGCATTGTAGTAACTTAAGGAAAGCTCAAACAAGGTATGTTGGCTAAACTTTCTCTCTCGGAATTTAATTCCATAATGATTCCGTAAGTTTAAGTATGATCGGCTCAAAATCCCTAATTTCTACGCTCCGAGTCATCCCCTATAAACTTATAAACTTGATTATTCGAATGAGTGTCATATCCAAAGATAGATGTTTAAAGTATAGTTTACTTATAATAATGGTATGGCTTTGAGTTGTATTTTAAATAAAATCTAGTATACAAATTAGGTGAGGAAAACTCGATATGCTTAGTAATCCTAATTGCTCTTATGTGTACCAAATGTCTTGATTGAGTGTGTCTAGTTGTTGATAATATATAAAGATGTTTGAAAATGAATTAAATGAATTGGGGAAATAGAGTGTGGATAACGTGCCAAGAACTTAAGTTATAATTGTGACTAATGATGCCTTTGAAATGAGAAAATATGAAACAGGTTATGAAATGAGCCTCCATTTTACTGTTCATAAATGACTTCAGAAATAGAATGGCCTAAAGGCTTTTGTACTCAATTTATGCCCATAATTGGTTGTTTTAGATAATACTTTGTCTTATAAATATATGCAATGTGATCTGAGTTCTTACATACTCCGATGTTGAAATTGTACATTGTCGTGATTGGAAATGAGTAACTCATCGATAATTGGTGTACTTCTTGTTTATGACTTTGATGTGTGTTTCTATTATTGGTTGGTATATCCCCTTATTTTGGGAAGAACCCTTTGTGTTTAAAATTCCATTACTAATGCACTTGAGGTATATAGTTTCTGAATTATTGTATATGTTGGTATTTGGTGGTGATCCATGAAATTAAATGAAGTGAAAGTACGGAATATAAATAAAATGCGGACATCGTGCCATGAATAATGAATCTTGTGAAAGGCCCAAAGATCCAAGGAAATATTTTGATTGTGAGAGGTCATTAATATTAACAAAGATCTATACAATGTGAAAGATTCTGAGATGAACACATTCAACTTTATGTTACCTTGGGTGAAAACAAAACTAAAAATGTTTTTGGGAGTGTCATTAGCAAAACCGAGGAAGGGTGGGTCTTAAGGACCACACCTAAAACTACACGTGCCGGTGTAGGGGTGGATTGTGATTATTCCCCTCATTTGGGATGAAATTCAAATACCACTGGAATTATGACTATTCCCCTCATTTGGGATGAAATTGAAATACTGCTGAAATTATGATTATTCCCCTTAATTGGGATGAAATTGATAACAACTGTGAATTGGAAAAATGGTAAACCCACACGTCATATGTGGGAAGGCGGCCTAGCTGATCTGGTGGAGATCATACGCCATGTTGCGCACATGGTGGTACGTTCTGGAAATTGAAACTAGAAATTTAAACTGGAAATTGTGATTGTGGTGAATGTCTCCAAAGAGACGACCTAGCCGATCGGGTCCTGATCGGACTCCGTGCTAACAAAACGGTGGTATAACTCATATCGGTGCTAATGATATCCCAACCAAAAATATGTATGTAGTATTTCATTTTCGTTCTTTAAATGAAATCTTTTATGTTTCAATTGGATATTTGGATATTGTTGATTATGACTTGCTGTTTCCATGGTTTATTTTCTTATATGGTTATTCTATTTTGAAAGAGGACTTTTAGCTATACATACTAGTGTTATTCGACGACACTAACGTCCCTTTTGCCGAGGGCATTGTATCTTTAAATGGTATAAGTGGCTCCACATTGGGCGACATCAGCCACTGATAACTGTATTCTCTTTCCAGCTGACTTGATGAGCCCCACTTCACTTCAGGGTCCTGTATCTTTTGTTCCTCATGTATCTTTTGTTCATTTCTTATCATGTTTTGAGGTATAGCCGGAGTCTTGTTGCTGGCATTTCCTTATTACTCTTCAGTTGTACTTAGAGGCTCCGTAGATAGATTGTGGATGGTTGTTGATGTGGGGAAATTAACTAGAAATGTTGGTATTTGACAAACATGCTTTTCATTAAATCTATAAGCTTGTAATATTTTGGAAATTATGAATGAAGCTACTAACGGAACTGAAATGGAGGTTGATAGTCGGGTTTACTCGGTTGAGTGCCAATCGTGCTCCTTGATTTTGGGGCACGACATATATATTCAAAACGTATTCCTAAAGTTCCTATCACATTATATTATCGTACGGGAATGTGTAAAAGTACAATTTATGTGTTAAATCATTATAACTTCAAATCATATTTCAAATGAAAGTCCATTATGCTTGACTTGGAAAGGATACCCAATGCGCCTAAGACTCTTATTGCTCATATATATATATATATATATATTAAGGCCTCGATTTCAAATACTCATATTGTTGATAATCTATAAAGATACTTGAAAGTGAAAGAAGTTAGTTGGAGATATAAAGTGTGTCCAATGGCGCCAATGAAATGAAATGATGTGAGAAAGATTATTAAATAGGCCTTGATTCAACTTTTCCAAAATTACTTCGAAAATAGATTTTCCCTAAAACTTAATGGTTTGATTTCCATAATTCTATAGTTTATATGTATGATAATGATCTATGAAACGAAGGAAATAAAGAAATACAGCCACCATGCCAAGAATAAAGAATCTTGTAAACGGCCAAAAGCGACAAGGAAATATTTATGTTTAGAGTGATTGAAAATACTAACAAAAATTTATATAACGTGAATGATGATGAGGTGATTACATTTGTATTTATGTTACCTTTGTGTGAAAATCAATAAAATTATTTTTGGGAGCATTGTTAGTCACCGAGGAAGGGTGGGTTGTAACAACCCACACCCGAAACTACACGTGCCGGTGTAGGAGTGTATTGTGATTATCCCTCTTATTCGGGATGAGAAGTATAATAGTTGTAAATTGGAAAGTCAACCCACATGACATATGTGGGAAGGCGGCCTAGCTGATCAGGTGGAGATTGGACGCCATGTTGCGCACATGGTGGTACTACTCTTGGTAACACCTTTTTTTACATCACATGTAAAACCACATTGTTCGTAGGGAGATAGCCTAGCCGATCGGGCATGATCGGACTCTGTGCTAAAAACACAGTGGTATGTCGGTTCTAATAATCTCCCAACCAAAAATATATATTATTTTTGTATTTTTAAAATTATTAATGTTTTAACTGGGAATTTGGATATTGTTGATTGTGACTTGTTGTTTCTATGGTTTTTCCTTTTTTATATGGACATTGCATTTTGAAAGAGGACATTTAGCTTTACATACTAGTACTATTTCATATGTACTAACGTGTGTTGCATCGTCAATGGATACAGGTTGTTCATCAGTGGGCAGCTTGGGTCCTCATTAGCAGTTACTCCCTATTCAACAGGTTTTGGTAAACGCTACTCTATTTCGGGCCTGATATCACTTGATTTTGTACTTTGAATTTTAAGGTATAGCCGGGGCCTTGTTGTCGGAACTTCCATACTACTCTTCTGTTGTATTTAGAGGCTCCGTCGACAGGCTGTGGGTGGTGTTTGATGTTTGGAATTAAACTAGAAGTGTTGGTATTTGAAAAACATTTTTTAGTGTTAATGAAATCTTTTTAGTGTTTTATTAACTGATTACATATCCTCTTTATTCATGGATGAGTTTGGGTAGAAGGAAATCTAACAGGCTTGCTCGGTCGGGATATCTCGGTAGAGCGTCAGTTGCGCTCCACGAGGTCGAGGCCTGACAAGCTTGGTATTAGAGCCTAAGGTTTAAAGTGTCCTAGGATGTCTGGAGCCATGTCTAGCAAAGTCCTTCTTATCGGTGTGTTGTCGACCACATCTATGAGGCTACTTGGGCACTTAGGAATTTCACCCTTCTTTGGTACTCCAGATCGTTTGATAAAGCTCAAGATAGGAAGCTAACTTCCTCGTCATGTCTCATTTTTGGGTGAGTAATCTGCGAGTTCGAGACAACAAGGAGGAACTGAAAGAACCAGTTAATAGGGGAAGCCTCTTTGTTCCTATTAATGTCACTGAACCACCAGTTCATGCGGTGAGGGCACCTAAGAAACGAAAGAGGATTAACGGCTCCAATAAGCCGGATTGTTTGATTTGTAAGAAGAACCACTTGGGTTTATGTTGGTTCAATCTTGAAATATGTTATGGTTGTGGAAAGAGGGGGCACACGACGAACAAATTCCCTAGTTTGGGTACACCTAGCTCGGTCTTACCGATATGCGGGCGGGAAGATTTTTTGTCGTTCTGTGAGTATGCTCAAGAGCATGTTCGGTGTTGTAGGCTTAAGGAATTTCAAAGGCCCACATAAAAAACCAATTCAGAGATTGTTACTCGTGTGGTAAAGTCCTAGAGGAAGGATAATAGAGATTCATATGATTTATGCAAAAAAGGTAAATATCAGGTCAGTGGGGCGAGTTAGTTTAATGGACCTCATCCTTATTGTGAGAAGTATAGGCAATGTAATTCGGGGGTATGTCACTATGGTACCAATGTATGGTATGGATGTGGATTCGAGGGGCCTCAAGTAAGGTACTGCCCAGTCAATATAAAATCACCAAGTAAGTTACTCCTTAGTACATCATTATGATTTTCCTTGTTGTATATGTACATTCATATTGAAGAGACTTCATAAACATGGTCTTAACAAGACGTTGAATCACAAAACGTTGCACGTACCTATTCTTTGAACGAGATGCATTACTCGTGAAGCCACTTTATCACAAATTTTCTTATTTACAACCTCTTATGGAATTGAATTCTATAATGATTTCCTTGAATTGAGTTATAACCCTAGGCTAATACTTCTCACATGCTTCCTTAATATTCTCAACAAGGGACTATACCTGATGAATTTCTTATAGAACCTTTTGGTTCAAATAGATAACTTCTGCTCACTTATGCCTATGCATGCAACATTGTAAATTTTACCTATGTGGTATCAAATCTAATGTAAGGCAACCTAGTGTTGACATCCTTCTTGAGACACTCTTTCTCTCTCCGATGTATGTGGCTACTATGGTTTGAATAGACAATATAATCCTTTATGAATATTATCGTGAATCCTCTTCCCTGTCTAGTAACATAAGATAATATCTCATCACCTATCATATGTGTACATGTCAACTGAAATTGTCCGCATAAAGTTTCTAGGAAAGATGAAATTTTCACAAATTCATAATAGGAAGATCTTTTTGTTTGCCCATCTCAGTATGACTTTCATGTCAACTTAGATCATTCCGCAGTAAGTATCTCACTTTGTTCCTAGTATTGTAAGTGCCCATGAAGTTGCATGGTATTGTAGCTTGATGGTTATTATGGCAGAAACATGTCTAGCTCATAGCAAAGTGTTCATTCTCTCTAACCAATACATGATTTCACCCCAATGTTAAGATGTCCTAGCTACATGGTTTCACTCGTGTGTGGTTGAAAGTTAAGTATCCTTACCGTGACCTTTCTCTCCCAACCTCAGGTGGATGTTTAAGATTCAAGCACATATCATGACCATATTGATTTGAAAGACAAGTTTGTTGTATCTCTAGTCCTCTTATATAGGACCAACTATTGTCAAGGATTAAGCTGTCAAAATGATAATAATCTCACGAGTATTAAACTTCCTTTTCATCCTGATGGGATTGTAGCATAGATTCCTTGTTCTAGTTACTGTTAAGAGCATAATGCAACTTCATGTATTTTTAAATCTATATCACCTTCAGGGTGCAGAATATTCGCATTTTGAGTTAAACTGATTTTCTCTACACTCCATAAGGAAATAGGAGTCAAAGAAGAAGCATCATCCCTTGATCAAATATATTCGATAGGAATTTTATGGTCATATTCAAGCTAGCACATCTTAGAGAAATTATTGGAGGTTGCCAAAGGTTTAGTTTGGGTGTTCGGCATAGAGATTTAGAGTTAAATAAAGTGAACGGGTTATTCTCAAGATTTTCTATATGAATATATTGGGTAAATTGTAAGGAAGGTAAAGTATGTGTAGTCACATTAGGCCTTATGAAATCTTGAAGTAAATAGGCCAAACTATGAGTACGATGTTTCCCGATTATTGTCCTCAATGTACCCGATGTTTCATGTGTCTATGTCTAAGAAGGTAGTTCGAAATCCTTTGTCTATCGGTCCGGTGAAAGCAAGTGAAAGTGAAGTTAATGGATAATTGGTCTATGTGAGGTACTTAATTGTCAACCTTGTTAGATAAGTTTAAAGTTATGATTGTATCTGTCGAGTGTTATGGCAAAGTCTGTGAGCTGAGGAGGTCACCTCGAAGGCTGAGAGTGTTGTGGAAATAAAATATTCTCACTTGATTACATAGTCAAATGATTGTGGATTGAAAGGTAGTTTCTATGTGTTATGATTTAAATATGTGCAACTCATGTCCAGATATCACTTTTGATAATATAATGTTTGTTATGTTGGGATGAGTGCTGTCGATATACATTGTGATGCTTTGTCGAGTTGGGATGTGTTGATAGGGTGGTTTTGGTGATTCTCTGGTAGGTGGTTAGGCCCAATTGCATAGGAGACTCTGCCGAAATTTTTGAAAATATTTGGGAGTTGTTCAAATTTGAGGTCTTGAGATGTCTGAGATAAGATATGTGTTATGTTACGTGTTTGGGGATAACTCTACTCCTCATTCGAGTAAGAATGATCCTAAGTGGGGGAGGATGTAAGGCCTAGTAAATTCCAGCAAATAATTTAAGGTTCCGTGATGCCAAGGGAGGCTAATGTATTGTATTTTCGGAATTTTTAGGTTGAATAGTGCGTTGGGGAGTTGAATAATTTTGACCTCGCGAAGCCAGGTCTATACCATGCTAGACCATGCTATATACCTCGCGAGGCCAGGTCTGTAGCGCACTAGATTGTTCTATATCCCTCGTGAATTCTGGTCTGTAGCCGGTCCGTATTTCGGAATGTCTATTTTTCGATCCTTATAACCCGACCCTATCTCGATAAATAGGCGTAAGGGACCATTTTTGAAAGGAATATCTGATATTTTTAGAGAGAGGAAGTACCCTAGAGTGAGAGGAGAAATTCCTAAGCTAATTATTCATCAAAATCTTGTTGAAACCTTGAAATTCAACAAGAAACCTGCTTCATCTAAGAGATAAGGTCCCATAACCTAGTTTTCAATTTCGAATTTGGGTAGAAAATGGTTGATTAGGAGTATGATTTTTGGGTGTAACAGTATTATTTATACATTCATGTATCAGTAAGGTTTGTGGGAAGATTGTCTCAAATGGTTAAATATTGGGTTGTGGAGTAAAAGAAATCTTGTGGAAGAATCTTGTAACGACCCGACCGGTCGTTTTTCTTTCTAGAACCCCGTTCCTCTAAATAAGACTTCCCGTACTTTCTTTTACTCGTTTTTCCTTCTAGAACCCCGTTCCTCTAAATAAGACTTCCCGTACTTGCTTTTACTGATTTATGACTTTTGGGGATGGTTAGTTCGGTATTTGGAAGAGTTTGGGTTGAAACCGGAACACTTGATTTCTTAAGGTTTGCTTAAAAGGCCAAGTTTGACTTTGGTCAACATTTTGAGTAAACTCCCTCGGAATCTGGATTTGATGGTTCCAATAGGTTCATATGGTGATTTCGAACTTGGGCGTATGTTCAGATCGGGTTTTGGATGACCTGGGAGCGTTTTTGGCTCCTAATAGTGAAAGTTATCTCTTTAAAGTTTTGAAAGTTCTTTAACTTTGGTTTGGAGCGGTTTTTGGTGATATCAAAGTCCAAATGGAATTCCGAGACCGGAAATATTTCCCTAATGTCATTTATGACTTGCACGCAAAATTTGGTATCATTATGAGTAGTATAAGTACGTTTCGGCACATTGGAAGTAAATTGAAGAACTTGAAGTTCTTAAGTTTGATCCACTTGGTTTTACGGTGTAATTTTTAGGTTTGATGTTGTTTCGGGCTTTCCAAGACTTCGAGCGAGTCTGTTTTATGATTCAGAACTTGTTGGTACATTAGGGCAGGGCCCCGGGGGCCCCGAGCGTCAATCGAACGAGGCTCGAACCAAGTTGAAAATTTGGAGCAAGAGCTGAAGCTCCAGCTGCTGTTATAACCGCACATACGGTTAGTCAACCGCAGGTGCAAGCTCGTCGGTGCGGGCCAGGCCTCGCAGATGCAGCCCAGGAGGGCATCCCAGGTTCCGCATATACGACGTCCTTTTTGCAGGAGAAGGACCGCATGAGTGTGAGCCCGTCTGCAGAAGCGATCCCAGCTGGTCCCACCAATTCGCAGAAGCGGACCTTCATCTGCAGAAGTGGGACCGTAGATGCAAAAATCGCTGGGGCAGTGCACTTCATTTAGTACGGGAGTTAGACATTTTTCTCCCATTCTTTACACACTTGGGTGATTCGAAATCTCTCAAAGAGGGGATTTTGACCTAGCTTTTGGAGGTAAGTAATTCCTACCAAATGTGAGTTAAATACCTAGATTATGGGTAGATTAACATGTAAAAATTAGTGAAAATCGAGGGTTTAGACCAAAAGCTAGGTTTTTGATAAAAACGAGATTTGACCATGTCATTGATTATGAAACGTAGTGAAAATCATATATTTATGTTCCTAAGGTTATGGGTAACAGCTTTCTTTGAAAATTTCCAAGATCCGAGCATGTGGGCCCGGGGTTGAATTTTAGGAATCATGCAATTTGGGTTCAGTAATCACTTTAATAGTGGAAATATGAACTTTTGAGCCTAAATTGATTAGTTATGTAATGTTTGACTAGTTTCGAGTCGTTTGGTATCAAATTTGGAGGTTTTAGCGCGTTCTTGAATTGAGAAGTAGGTTTCGAGATGAGGTAAGTCTCCTTTCTAATCTTATAAGAGGGAATTAACCCCATAGGTGAATTAAATGAATGTTTTTACCTATTTTTGCGGGCTATGTACGTACGGGGGACGAGTATCCATAAATAGCTACTATTATGCTATTGACCGGGTAGTTTTGGACCCGTATCATGCCATATTTTAAATGTTTGCATCCTTACTTTCTAATATAATCACTTAAGTCATGTTAGAAATTGATAAAAGAATTTTAGAAGGTTATACCCACTTACTTGAAGATTTGTATGAGATACTTGACTGTAAATGAGAAATTGTGTTTTCTTAAAAATAACTGTTATTTGTGGATCAGGCCGAGCGCCTCGATTGTAAATAGATGCATCTATGGTTCGCGCCGTTCGACCCTCCAGCAATGCACATTTTAATATTATGTTGGATCGGGCCGTACGACCTCGGCATAATTTGCGCATGTTGACTATTTGAAACTCTCCGTGATTTATACTACTTAAATGTCTTGAAGTATGAGTTGTTAAATGATATGACTAAAATTGAAATTATATTTGTGAAAGAAGAACATACCACTTTGTGTTATTGAGATTTCAGTATTGTTCATGATATCCATGCTTAGCATATGACTTTAATTGTATTATTGTTAGCCCATAGTAAGTGTCTAAGTCGACCCCTCGTCACCACTTCTTCGAGGTTAGATTGGATACTTACTGGGTACATATTGTTTACGTACTCATACTACGCTTCTGTACTTAATTTTACAGAATCTAAGGCAGGTGCATCTAGCTAACTGTCGGGCGCGCATACTTGATCATGGACTGAGACTTCATGGTGAGCTGCCCCCTTCCGAGCCGTTCAGCAGCATACTAGGGTTTCTCTTTTTCTTGTATCTTTTTATTCTATTTCAGATAGTAGGATAGTCATCTTTTGTATATTCTACTAGATGCCCACACACTTGTGACACTATATCTTGGCACACATTAGTAGACATTGATTTTTGGGTTGTATTTCTATAGTTATGATCTCTTTTAGTTTGTTTCCATTTTTGACTGATTTAAAATCCATTATTTATCAAATGTTTAGAATTTAAGGAAAAGTTAGTCGTTAGAATCACTTAATAACAATGGGAAATTGCTATGTTGTTTATTGTTGGATTTTCTAGCAACGCTGTTGGACGCCATCACGGCCTGACATGGAGTTGGGTCGTGACAAAATGGTATCACAGATCTAGGTTCACGTAGGTCTCACAAGTGATGAGCAGGCCTAATAGAGTTTTGTGGATCGTGTGGAGACGTCCGTACTTATCTTCGAGAGGCTATAGGGTGTTAGGAAACTATATTTATTCACCTTCTATCGTGTAGTTGATGGTATACTATGTTTCCTTCTTTTATTCTTTCAAAGATGGTGAGGACGCGTGTGGCGGATGCTCCATACCCCGGAGGAGATGCTCCCGTCCGTTATTGGAGGCCAAGGCAGAGGTCGGGGGAAAGCACCGGCCTGAGGCAGGGGTCGAGGGCACCCCAGAGTTGCCCCAGTAGCACCACTAGCGGATCTAGTGGAGGATCCGATCATCGAGGAGCAGTGCGAGGTGCCCGCAACAGAACCAGCCTCGGTAGATTTCATGACAGCACCGGGTTTTCAAGAGGTCATGGGCCATATGCTGCGGTTCATCGATTCTATGAACCAGGCTGGTTTATTTCCAGCAGGCACAGCCACATCTCAGGCGGGAGGGGAAGCACAATCCCCCACTACTCAGGCTCCTGGGCATGCAGTTGCAGTGTATCAGACTCCGGGTACACTACTCATGGACAAGGCCCAGCCAGTTGCAGTAGTGGTATCTGAGCCTAGACCAGGTGCGGACGGCGATTCGCAGAAGTTATTGGACAGATGTACTAGGCTACACCCTCCTGTCTTTGGAAGCAAGTGTCATGAGGATGCCCAGGACTTCATTGGTAGGTGCAGGGATAGACTGCACAACATGAGGATATCGGAGTCTCATGGAGTGGATTTCACTACTTTCCCATTGGAGGGCAGGGCCCGTAGATTGTGGCAGTCTTATCGTCTTGGCAGACCAGCGGGTTCTCCTCCCATGATTTGGGGACAAATCACACAGATTTTCTTGGATTGGCATATTTTAACCTCCGAGAGGGAAGAGTTGTGGTATCAGTTTGAGCATCTTGAGCAGGGTTAGATGTCAGTGACCGATTATGAGGCGAGGTTTTTTGAGTTGTCCCGCCATTCACTTATGGTACTTCCTACTAATGCAGAGAGAGTGCAGAGGTTTATTGCAGGGTTGCACTCCGGTATTAGAGCCAACATGGCTTGAATGGTTTAGATATGGACTTCTTCAACTAGTACTTGAGATTGCTCAGAGGATTGATAGCTACCGCCAGAGGGGTAGAGAGCAGATGCAGCATGGCGAGAGGGCCCGTTTTTCATGCGAGGGTTCCTCCACTAGGGAAGAAATCAAGTTGGGAGGAGTCAGCATAGCAGGCACCCATATTCAGCACCACCAACTCCTTGAGGTGCTTCAGCGCACCCCTATTTCAGTGCCATACCAGAGAGTTCTTACAGCCCACCAGCCATTCAGGGTTGTTCTAGTGGGTACTCAGGTTACCAGGGTTCTTCCAGCTCCTATATTAGTGCCATGACGGAGAGTTCATACCCTCCACCGGTTTTCCATGATTTTTCTAGTGGGTCTACAGGCCATCAGGGTCAGACATTAGAGCAGCATATCACCACGCTAAAGGGCTATTTTGAGTGCGAAGATCTTGGTCACATGAGGAGATTCTGTCCCAGGCTTCGGGGCAAGGCAGTGTAGCAGGGTCAGCAGCCCATGATTACAGCGCCGGCTGTCCAGCCACCAAGAGGCGGAGGGCACGCTGGTAGGGGTCGTCTTAGAGGTGGAGGGTAGGTAGGGGGAGGTCAGCCAGCTACTGTTCAGTTAGGCAGAGACCAGCCAGCTGGCGCTCCAGCAAGATTCTATGTTTTTCTAGCCAGACCAGATGCATTGGCCTCAAATGTCGTGATCACAAGTAATTTTTTTATCTACTGTATGGAAGCTTCAGTATTATTTGATCCAGGGTCTACATATTCATATGTATCATCTCTATTTACTCATTTCCTGGATATCCCTCATGAGTCTTTGGGTACTCTTGTTTATGTGTCCACTCTTGTCAGCGATTCTATGGTTGTGGATCGGATCTATCGATCCTGTGTGGTCACATTCTGTGGTTACGAGACTAGAGCGGACCTCTTGTTACTTGATATGACCGACTTTGAGGTCATCTTGGGAATGTATTGGTTATCCCCATATCACGCCATCCTTGATTGCCTTGCCAGGACTGTTACTTTTGTGATGCTAGAGTTTCCAAGGTTGGCGTAGAAGGGTTCCTCCATTAGTACATCTAGTTGGGTTATCTCTTTTCTGAAGGCTCCACATATGGCCGAGAAGCTTTGTTTAGCTTATCTAGCTTATCTTCGGGGCACCACCGCAGAGTATCAGACGGTTGATTCAGTGCCAGTAATCCGGGAATTTGTCGATGTGTTCCCTTCTGACCTTCTAGGCATGCCACCGGATCGTGATATTGATTTTTGTATTGATTTGGCTCCAGGTACCCAGCCTATATATATCCCACCGTACCATATGTCTCCAAAAGAGTTGAAGAAGTTGAAGGAACAACTTGAGGAATTGTTAGCAAAGGGGTTTGTGAGACCAAGTGTATCACCTTGGGGTGCACCAGTGTTATTTGTAAAGAATAAGGATGGGACTATGCGTATGTGCATTGAATACCTCCAGTTCAACAAAGTTACCATCAAGAGCAAGTACTCGTTGCCGCGTATTGATGATTTATTTGACCAGTTGCAGAGTGCTAGGGTGTTATCTAAGATCGACTTGGGATCGGGGTACCATCAGTTTAAGATCCGGGACTCAAATGTTCCGAAGACAGCCTTCCGTACTAGATATTGCCATTATGAGTTTCTCGTGATGTCATTTGGCTTGATTAACGCCCCGAAAGTGTTTATGGATTTGATGAATATGGTGTTCAGTTCTTATATTGATTCGTTCGTCATTGTCTTCATTTATGACATTTTGATCTACTCACGTAGCCCGGGGGAGCACGAGCAACAATTGAGAGTGGTGCTTCAGACATTGCAGGAACAGAAGCTATATACTAAGTTCTCCAAGTGTGAGTTTTGGGTAGAGTCTGTTGCATTCTTGGGACATGTTGTATCAAGAGAGGGTATTAAGGTGGATCCCAAGAAGATTGAGACAGTTCAGAGTTGGCCACATCCCACTTTGGTGACTGAAATTAGGAGTTTCCTGGGGTTAGCGGGTTATTATCATTGGTTTGTGCATGGCTTTCATTCATTCTATCACCTTTGACTAGATTGACCCAGAAGGGTGCTCTGTTCTATTAGTCTGATGATTGTGAGGCGAGCTTTGACTACAGTACCACTTCGGGTATGCATATGGTGTATTGCAATGTTTCACACGTTGGCTTGGGTTGTGTATTAATATAGGAGGGGCGAGTTATTGCATATAATTCACGTCACCTGAAGATTCATGAGAATAATTACCCCGTACACGCCCTAGAGTTAGCCACGATTTTTCATGCTCTTAAGATATGGAGGTATTATTTGTATGGGGGTGTCATGTGAGGTTTATACTGATCATCATAGCTTACAGCATTTGTTCAAGCAAAGGGATCTCAATTTGAGGCACCGTAGGTGGCTTGAGTTGCTGAAGGATTATGACATCACCATTCTTTATCATCCGGGCAACGCAAATGTGGTCGCGAATGGCTTAAGAAAGAAGGCGGAGAGTATGGGTAGCTTGGCATTCATTTCAGTAGAGGAGAGGAAACTAGCTTTGGGCATTCAGTCCTTGGCTAACAGACTTGTGAGGTTGGATATTTCAGAGCCCAACCGAGTTCTTGCATATGTTGTTGCCCAGTCTACAATATTGGGGTAGATAAAGGCTAGGCAGTTTGATGATCCGCATTTGGAAATTCTCAGAGAGACGGTGCTACAAGGTAGTGCCAAGGAGGTTTCTATTGGCAATGATAGTGTTCTGCAAATCCAGGGTCGTCTATATGTTCCTAATATCGATGGCTTAAGGGATAGCATTCTAAAGGAGGCACACAGTTCTTGGTATTCTATTCATCCAGGTGCTACGAAGATGTATCGTGACCGGAGACAGTATTATTGGTGGCGGCGGATGAAGAAAGACATAGTGGAGTATGTAGCTAGGTGCCTAAATTACCAGTAGGTCAAGTATGAGCACCAGAGTCTAGGTAGCCTACTTCAGCAGATGACTATACCTGAGTAGAAATGGGAGCGCATCACTATGGACTTCGTAGTTGGATTATCGCGGACCTAGCAGAAGTTTGATGCAGTTTGGGTCATTGTCGATAGGTTGAACAAGTTGGCACACTTCATTCCGGTTGTGACTACCTATACTTCAGAGAAGTTGGCCCATATTTATATTCGAGAGAGAGTTCGGTTGCGCGGTTTTCCTGTTTCCATCATATCAGATAGAGGCCATCAATTCACTTCCCATTTTTCGAGAGCCGTACAGAGTGAGTTGGGGACCCGCGTAGATCTAAACACAGCATTTCATCCACAGACCGACGGGCAGTCGGAGCGGACAGTTCAGATCCTGGAGTACATGCTTAGAGCATATGTGATTGACTTAGAAGGTCAGTAGGATCAGTTCTTTCCCTTGGTCGAGTTTGCTTATGACAACAGTTATCAGTCCAACATCGAGATGGCCCCATTTGAGATTTATATGGTCGGTGTTGTCGTTCTCCCATCGGGTGGTTTGAGCCCGGCGAGGCTAGGTTATATTGTACTGATCTTGTGAAGGATGCCTTGGAAAATGTAAAGTTTATTCAGGAGCAACTTTGCATAACACAGTCCAGACAGAAGAGTTACGCGGATCAGAAGGCGTGTTATGTATCTTTTATTGTAGGCGAGAAGGTTCTCTTGAAAGTCTCGCCGATGAACGGGATCATGAGATTTGGAAAGAAGGGCATGTTGAGCCCAAGGTTTATAGGTCCATTTGAGGTGTTGAGGCGAGTTGGAGAAGTTACTTATAAGCTTTCCTTACCTACCAACCTATCAAGGATTCACCCGATTTTTCACATATCTATGCTTCGGAGGTATCACGCTGACTTGTCACATATATTAGATTTCAGCACTATCCAGCTAGATGAGAGACTGGGTTATGACGAAGAGCTAGTTGCCATTGTTTCTAGACAGGATCGCCAGTTGAGATCCAAGAGGATTTCAGCGGTAAAAGATTAGTGGAGGGATCTCTTGAAATAGATAGATAACCTTTGAAAGGTCCATAATACCCATCCATAATAAATACACTCATCTATCAACCTCTTAACATACCTTCATCATCTGCAACCAGGGAAAAACTTGCCTCTGAGAACCCTTTTAGTCTTCAAGTCCCTCGAATACATGAATCACATATCTGATCCCAACTCAATAACTCAAGTGTCACGCCCCACCTCGGGGAGCACGACCGACACTATAACGAGATAACCCGGTCGAGCAAGCATGTTAGATTTACTTATATCCAAACTCATCCATAAATAACGAGGAGATGTACTCCATTAATCAAACACTGAAAATATTTCATTAACAACTCCCATTTTATTTCCATTAGTAGTTCATTTATAATTTCCAAATTATAAAAAATTTATAGATATAATAGAAAAAATGTTTTCCAAATACCAACACTTCTAGTTCAATTCCCTATATCAAACATCACATACAACCTCTTTACGGAGCCTCTAAATACAACAGAAGAGTAGTATGGAAGTGCCGGAAAAAAGGCCTCGGCTATACCTTAAAATACAAAGGAAAACATCAAGTGATATCAGGCCTGTAATATAGTAGGGCTCACAAAAACCTGCTGAATAGGGAGTAACTGCTAACGAGGAGTCAAGCTGCCTGCTGATGAACCACCTGCATCCATTGAAGATGCAGCGCCCCAAGAAAAAGGGACGTTAGTACATATGGAATAGTACTAGTATGTAAAGCTAAATGTCCTCTTTCAAAATAGAATGTCCATACAAAAAGGGAAAACCATAGAAGCAGCAAGTCACAATCAACCCAGTTAAAACATTAACAATTTTAAAAATATAAAAATAATATATATTTTTTGTTGGGAGATCATTAGCACTGATATACCACCGTATTTCTACCACGGAGTCCGATCACGCCCGATCGAGTGGCCATATCCCAACGAACAATGTGGTTTGACATGTGATGCGAAAAAAGGTGTTACAAAGAGTAGTACCACCATGTGTGCAACATGGCGTCCGATCTCCACTCGATCAACTAGGCCGCCTTCCCACATATGTTGTGTGGGTTGACTTTCCAATTCACATTTATTATCAATCTCATCCCAATTAAGGGAATATTATTAACTCATCAATCTCATCCCAAATAAGGGAAATAATCACAATCCACTCTTACACCTGCACGTGTAGTTTCGGGTGTGGGTTGTTACAACCCACCCTTCCCCGGTGACTAACGATGCTCCCAAAAACATTTTTAGTGATTTGCACACAAAGGTAACATAAATACAAATGTATTCACCTAATCATCTTTCACATTGTATATATCTTCATTAGCATTTTCAACCACTCACAAGAACAATATTTCCTTGGATCTTTTTGTCATGACCCAACTTATGGGCCGCGACGGGCACCCGGTACCTTACTCCACAAAATACCAATGTAACATATCTTTCTTATCGTACTAGCATGGGTAAATGGGCCAAAATGGCTGTAATGGGATAACAAAAATAAAATATTAGTGCATACTAGACATATGATGACCAAACATGATATAGAAACTTATACATGAGACATACGGGCCTATAAGGCATGATCATTTGTAAATTCAAAACATAGGCCGAAAATGCCATACAAATATCCATATACCTAACATTTGTCTACAAGCCTCTAAGACTATATAAATGTCATATAGGTCGGAATAGGGCCCCGCCATACCAGTCAATACATGTCCTAATCATACTGACCAAATAGGCAACTCCAGAGCAAGTGGAGTGTAGCAACACCTTCTGCTAAGCTGATAGCCTACTAAGAGGACTGTCAACCTATCTATAGGGACCTACGGGCATGAAACGGAGCGTCCCCATACAAAAAGGTGTAAGGTAAGCATTTAACCCTTCTAGGATTCCACTGCCTATCTTTTGAAATATCTGAACATTCTAGTATTCATATCCGACTGTATTATTCTAGAGTGCACCATCTGGCGATCTCCCAATGTGAAATATTACCATGTTTTGCACTACCCTTCAAAAGTGTTAGATAATGGTAACAATCCACCCTTAATTTTGGGTTACTCTAACCCTAGTGGGATCCTAATACCCCATCCTGCTCTTAAACTATATTTGTTAGCTCCTATATCCGTAATTGAGATGGGTGTGGACAATTGTACATACATCTATTATTCTTGAAGGTAACTCAGAATACTTATATTTCTCTGCCTCAACTGTAAACACTGATAATCTTTATTAACTAGGTATCTTGTACCCTTCTTCATCTTGCTTCTTTTACTTGCTGAAACTTGTATCTACCTTCCAATTCTATTATTTCATTTTACCATATGGGTGGATAGATATTCTTTCCTTAGAGCTCCCAATCAAGAAACTTACACATCTTAGTACATACATGATCTGCTGAAGACATCACATTTACTCATCATAAGCATGATGCAAAATTGAGTTCCTCTGACTCAACTCTTCCACAAACACATACAATCTCTTACCAATTGTCTTTCTAGATGTAGGAATCATTGTACTGTTGTCACGACCCCAAATCTTACCTAATCGTGATGGCGCCTATCATGGAACTAGGCCAGCCAAAACTACACCCAAATCGTAATAAGCTTCCATTTACATATTTACTAAACTGATAACCCATAAAGGTTTCCTTTAAACATTTTTAAAACAGTAAAAGTTATACCGAATATTAAATACAACCCTCCCAGATCCCAGAGTCACCAGTCATGAGCATATACATAAAATATACAACTCAAAAGAAAATAAATTCTATAATAGCAAGCAGGAGAGAGAGATCAGGACTGCGGACGCGTGCAGCTACCTCGCAAACCTCCGAGAAATCTCTAGAACAGATACACAACTCACCCTGCCTTGACACCTGGATATGCAAACAAGGTGCAGGGAGTAATGTGAGTACGCCAACTCAGTAGTAATTAAAATAAATCAGGTCTGAGCAGCAAGAAACACATAAAAGTCAATTCATCAATTCACAATAAGCACAGCCTTTCTTTCCAACAATGTATACGTTAAATCATCACGCTTAAAAGCCGATTTCAGTAAAAATCATTTTGAAATATACTTTCCAATAGTTTCAACATAACGTTCAAGAAGTTTAGTGTAAAAATGCTGAAAATCATAAAAAAAGCCCCCTCGGGCAAAACATATTTCATAAGTTCAGAGTGAAAGTGGTCAAATCATAAGTAGCCCCTCGGGCAAAAACATGTATCATAATTAGCCCCTCGGGCATGCCTCACAATCACTCATAATCAGCCCCTCGGGCATACCTCACATTCACTCATAATCAGCCCCTCGGCATACCTCGCAGCCACTCATGCCTCCCAATCACTCATCACTCGGCACTTGCACTCAGTAGGTACCTGCGCTCATTGGGGGTGTGTACAAACTCCGGAGGGGCTCCTTCAGCCTAAGCGCTAATATGAAGCCACCTCATGGTGTATCATATCCCCACAATCAGGCCCTCGGCCTCACTCAGTCAGAACATCTCAAAATCCCCTCGGGCGTATTAGTAAAACGGGGTACTCGACCCAAAACATCATTTTATAACTCAAAATAGTGTAAATAAGACTGTGTTTCGAAAACAGTTAAGCACAATATGACTAACTGTAAATCATAAATGAACAGTGAGGAAATAACATTAAAAAGCCACCAACGGGTCTAAATAAGTCGGCACGAGGCCCCAAACATGGCTTATAGCCCAAATATAGCAATAGTCTATAGAACACAATTTAACATTTGATTTTGAGTAAAATACGCAACTTAATAGTTGTTGTGGAGAGGACCAAGTCCAATCAAAAAAATAGTGTGCGCCACATACTCGTCATTCGATACGTGCGCATTCTAAAAACAGTGAGAAATATGAAGTACAGGATTTCATACTCTCAGGACAAGATATATAACCATTACTCACCTCTACCGGACCACAACAAGATATGTGCCCCACACATTGGCTCCTGATTGCTCTGAATCTAACCAAAACAAGATTCACATAATCAATAGACGCTAAAGGAACACAACCCAATCGAAAACAATCAATTTATACAAAAATTTTGAAATTCGGCCAAACCCGAGCCCCAGGCCCACGTCTCGAAATCCGATAAATTTACATCAATAGAACCCTTATGCTCCCACGATTCTATGCATACCAAGAACACTAAAATTGGACCACAATTGCCCACTCAAATTACCAAAAGAAATTTCCAAATATTTCCTCCCAGTTTTCCAAAATTCTCTATGTAATTCCTCAAATTGCATGGTGAAAATCAAGACAAATTCATGAAATTAAACCCAAAGAGATTGAAGAACACTTACCACAAGAATTCCACTGAAAATCTCGTCCAAATCCTCCTTCTCCCGAGCTCTCTAATGGAATATTGAGTTATGGCCAAAAAACCCCCGTTTAGAACTTAAAAACTTTCTGCCCAGCTTGTTTTTCTTCATCGCGAACGCGTCACTAGGACCGTGTTCGCATAGAACAATCCAATCAGGCCCCTAATTTAACTCTATGCCAACGCAGCTTCAAGCCCGCGAACGCGAAGCACAGCTACCCCCAGGCCTTCGCGAACACACCCTCTGACTTGCAAACGCATAGGCCAAAGGTCTGAGGTCCTCAAAAGGCTCACAACTATACATGAACGCACACACTCCCACGCGTTCGGGATGGCTAGCCTGCTTAACACTCCGCGTTTGCACCCCCTCGCCCGCGAATGCATTTAACAACAGGCCCCCCTTCCACCAAACACTCTATGCGAACGCGAGCCCTCTTCCGCGAACGCATAGAGTAAAACTCTGCTGTAGAAACACCAGCAAACCAGCCAAGTTCCAAAATCAAAAATCGACCCGATAACTACCCGAAACTTACCCGAGGCCCTCGGGACCTCAACCAAACATACCAACATTTTCCATAACCTCATTCAAACTTAGCCGAGCCTTCAAAATACCAAAAACAACGCAAAAACACAAAATTACATCAAATTCAAGCCTATGTACTTTGAAATTTCAAAATTTCGCCAATGAGGCCGAAACCAACCGAAACCCATCTGATTGACCTGAAAATTTGCACAGATACCCAAAATGACATTATGAACCTGCTCCAACTGTCAGAATTCCATTCCGACCCTGATAGCCTGTTTTCCACAGCCTACCGAAAATCGCCAAAACTAACTTTCTCCAATTCAAGCCTAATTCTACACCGGACATCAAAACTCCATTCCGAACACACTCCTAAGTCCTAAATCACCTAATGAAGCTATCCGAGCCATAAAATACACATTCCGACGTCGTTTACCATTAAGTCAACTTCCAGTTTACTTTTCCACTATTGAACCAAGTTAAGAGACTACGTGTCTCATTTTCTCCCCACGACCACTCCGAACACGACTCAACCGACCCAACACACATAAATGAAGCTGAACCACATATAATGAAGCCTACCACACACACATAAATGACCCAACATACGTTCGTCCTCAAACGGGCCAAGAGTTGTTCTCCAACACCATCAACTGCCATGTAGCCTACCATCCACATACCCGGGGGCGATCCCATGTCACCCTATCCCATATAGGTCCAATAGCACAACATCGTTGAAATTTTGAGATCCAATCCTGACCCATAAACCTTAGAACCAAATCCCCACTTCTGAAATAATATACAAGATCAAAATTCCATAACTATAAACTGAATAAGTCTGAACATGTTGAATCAAGCCATATACGCACCCCATATGAAATCACATAATACACCACATGACTCAAACACCCAGAGCGATAACTCCTAACCACAATAGCTGCTCAGAACAACCCAATGCCGGTACATAACCTCCTATCACGACATGCCTCGCTCTAACACTTTCACATACTGTCGGTGAGGAAAGAAACACGTAGAAACTAACGATCATTCGTCTGATCAGATATGAAGCTCCCCCTTCCCAAACAGGAAGTATATCAGATTTCTAAGCCGACTCCCGATATTTATCCTTCCAACTATGTTGTAGAAAATTCTGAAAAATATCTATTTTAGGTCCAATGATCTCTTCTCATCCAACACGACCACTCTGCTGGCATGACACATCGATACAATTCGAAGCCATAACATGTGCAACTCGTGCACTCAATAGAAACATCCCAATGTAATCAAATTATATGAAAGATTCATATGAGAGGACTATCATGCCTAACAATTACCATCACAACATCATTCTAAAAGCCTGGCACACATCGTAAAAATCAAAACACACAAATTCCACTACCAAAGGTCATACCCCTACATAACTCCGCTACACTGCGCGATCTCATCCAAACGCCGGTCCACTTGAAATATTTCAAGGCACCTTGCCCAAAATCAATAACCATTCGAAATTTGATACCAAGTACTCAAAGTACATTTCCATAACCATGAGGGAAACCGGACGATATCATGCCACACGAATCAGAAGGTACATAACCAACACTTCTCAACCTCGCAATACCCAATTACTTACCTTACTCAAATCCAGCTATAAAGCCCAATTAGAACTGCACCATATGTGCATATAACCAAAAATCACAACTCCTCGCAACTCCGAAGGGTAACTCATAGATCACTCCAGAACATGAATAAACTTAACCACAATCGAATGGTACATTCCTCAATTATAGAAATTTGGAGCCAACAATTCCGACCCGGTACAGAACGCACACCCATATAAGCCTACCAATAACCCTAAGTTAACGATGGTCACCCACAACAGGTAGGTAACTTACCAAAAGTTCACAATGACGGAATCATGGTACATACTAACATCCGACTAGCTCTACTCGCATCTTCACAATTCACTACCACAAATTAACCTGTTATGAGGACTCTCAGTCTTGAAGTCCATGAAGCGCACAGATTACTATATTTGATCTCAACTCCACCGCTTGAATACATGACACATCCCAAATACTGATCATTCCATAAGGGATACCCCTATAATTCTTCCGTGTCACTAAGAAACCTTGAATATCAACAGTCGATCCAACAAGAGAACGTCGCGGTACCAATGAAGTACCCTTAACTCAAACACATTGCTCGTTCTAGAATTTATACCCTCATTAAGCCGCACCAAGTAGTGATATCATTTACCTAGTCATCTGAAACTGTCCATGCTACCTAAGGATTTATGACCTTCCTTCCAGATTTGAACTGTGATCTCACACAAGCAAATACAAACCCTACACACATATCGCATATACCACGCCATCCTATGATAAATATGAGAACTTCCTGAACCCTTACGAGCCACAAGCTACTACGTACCCAACTAGCCAAGAACTTTCTATTTGATCCTATTTAGAAGCAAAATCATTGTACATCACTTGTGCCTCACGCCAGTAGAAAATATGTATCTTTAACCGTGGTAGAACCCATCAGGAACTATCCGAAATCCCATTGGTACAACACCAAACTGTCAGGACTGAACCCTTTTATCTCAACCAAGCTACACCACCAAGATCCAAGAGCATCTCTAAGAAACACCTGTAAAAACTCATTCCCACATGAATACCCAAAGAACTAATCGCATCCCTTACCATGCTGATCCGACCTACTACCAAGTTGTCCTACTTACCCCAATTTATTCTTACTTACCTTCAAATTGATACTCCTTCTTGCCGTAATACCACAATTCTCATCCCAGACTCGCCACACGAGTCCCATGCATAAAAATGTACCGTCTAACGCTCGTAAGCCACTAAGTACTCTCTTAAATATCCCCAAAAGCACCACATCCAAAATGCATACTGAAGAGCTTCCCGTGAATCTAAAGCCATTACTTTCACATTCCTGATACTGATATGTAGAATCCATGAGGATGTAAAAATGCCACGAGTCTTGACACCCTCCAACGTAAAATCTCAATCACACTTACCAATTAGGCAGGATCGACCTGACCCGTTTGCATGCTAACATACTAGGAAAGTAATCCACTCACTCGAAGCCACAGGAAATTTCATACACTGCACACACTACACCTCTTACAATTACCTCTCAATCATTCCATATAATTCATTTACCCAACCAAGTACACTACAACTTGTATCGAAGAAATTTTCATTACTCGAGTCATTCCCAGACCCCACATCTGCAGGTCATAACTGATCAACCAATATACCTCGAACTGAAACCAATACACAAAAAATCGTGTAATCAAATAATCATTACATACTCCCCCACTTGGATCAAAGCCAATGACCAAGACAACCAATAACTCACAACGCCCATAATAACGAAACCCGTCTAACATCTCAAGTCATCTGCAAATCTTGCATTCACCATTGTAATAGTCATGCCAACTTCCCCAAGCGATCTAAACTCAAATTACAACATATATCATTTACTGGTAGAAGAGAACTTACTACAAAAGGACATAAGGATCACGCATCCCAGGACAACCCGCAGGGATACCCCTGCCCGCTTAGCCTCAAACTGCTATCTCTCTATACACTTCTGAAGACCATAACTATCATGTAATCACTACACCCTTCTGCATCTAAACACAAACAACGCCTACCCTTGAGGCATCATAATACACGGTAAGAACCTGAAGCCGATGGCAGAACTAACACTAGAGCAGTCAAAGAAATCTTGAGCTTCTGGAAGCACTGCCCACACACATCTGACCACATGGATACCCTCACTGGACACCACGTGTCCCGACAATGCTACGGAACTGAGCCAATATTCACACTCGGAGAACTTTGAGTAGAGCCTTTCCTCCCTAAACCCTTATAATGGCATCCTCAAATACTGAGTATGCTACTCCTGGCTACGCGTATATGCCAGGACGCCATCAACGAATACATTAACAAGGAGTGCTAATACGTCTGGAATGCACCGCTAATCAGATACATGAATGCTACTGGGGCAATGATCAGCTCAAAAGACCTCACCAGAAACTCATAACCCAACAGAAAGATCCGCTTCATTCCACAACTACACAACATGAGAGGTCTTCCAATACACTCACAACTCGAAGCCATATACCAAACCGAGACAGAAACCCAATACTCAATAGTTCTTGCCACATTTCTAGCCAAGCCCTTTGTCACAATCAAACAATCTGAACACAACTAACAATCAAATCACATTCACCACGTAGCCATATAGTCACCAATTCTCATCAATAAGAACACAAACGGACATATAAGTTCCAAAATGCGCGGCTCACATAATCGAAACCTCAGCACTCAAGCCACAGAATGAATCCGGCCTCAAGTCCTCCAAACTGGCCCATTACCAACATGCCAAAATCATATCTCATCCATGGAAGTCACAAGTCATCGATGCACAACTGATCCCAAGCGCTCTCGGGCGCGTTCAAATACATGGAAGGAATTCAAGAATTACGCTCTTGGCTGAAATAAATGGGTTCGCACGACAAGAATTCAAGAATGTGAGATTTTCCTAAGGGTTCCGCATCCTCTCGAAGATAAGTACAGACGTCTCCGTACCGATCCACAAGACTCTACTAAACCTGCTCATGAACGGTGAGTCCTATGTAACCTAGGGCTCTGATACCAACTTGTCACGACCCCAAATCTAAGCCAGTCGTGATGGCGCCTATCGTGGAACTAGGCCAGCCAAAACTATACCCAAATCATAATAAGCTTCCATTTACATCTTTACTAAACTGATAACCCATAAAGTTTTCCTTTAAACATTTTTAATATAGTTAAAGCTATACCCAAAATTAAATACAACCCCCCGAGATCCCGAATTCACTGGTAATGAGAATCTACATAAAATATACAACTCAAAAGAAAACAAAAGTCTATAATAGTAAGTAGGAGAGAGAGAGAGAGCAGGACTGCAGACGCGTGTAGCTACCTTGCAAACCTCCAAGAAATCTCTAGAACAGATACACAGTTCACCCTGCCCTAACACCTGGATCTGTACACAAGGTGCATGGAGGAATGTGAGTACACCAACTCAGTAGTAATGAAAATAAATCAGGTCTGAGCAGCAAGAAACACATAAAAGTCAATTCACCAATTCACAATAAGCACAGCCTTTCTTTCCAACAATGTATACGTTAAATCATCACGAATAAAAGCCGATTTCAGTAAAAATCATTTGGAAATATACTTGCCAATAGTTTTAATATAACTTTCAAGAAGTTTAGTGAAAAAATACTGAAAATTATTTTAAAAAGGCCCCTCGAGAAAAACATATTTCATAAGTTCAGAGTGAAAGTGGTAAAAATATACTTGCCAATAGTTTCAACATAACTTTCAAGAAGTTTAGTGTAAAAATGCTGAAAATTATAAAAAAAGACCCCTCGAGAAAAACATATTTCATAAGTTCAGAGTGAAAGTGGTAAAAATATACTTGCCAATAGTTTCAACATAACTTTCAAGAAGTTTAGTGTAAAAATGCTGAAAATTATAAAAAAAGACCCCTCGAGAAAAACATATTTCATAAGTTCAGAGTGAAAGTGGTAAAATCATAAGTAGCCCCTTGGGAAAAAACATGTATCATAATCAGCCCCCCGGGCATGCCTCACAGTCACTCATAATCAGCCCCTCGGGCATACCTCACAGTAACTCATAATCAGCCCCTCGGGCATACCTCGCAGCCACTCATGCCTCTCAATAACTCGGCACTCGACACTCGCACTCAGTAGGTACCTACGCTCACTGTGGGTGTGTACAGACTGCGGAGGGGCTCCTTCAGCCCAAACGCTAATATCAAGCCATCTCGTGGCGTATCATATCCTCACAATCGGGCCCTCGGCCTCCCTCAGTCAGAACCTCTCAAAAGCCCCTCGAGCGTATCAGTAAAAAGGGGTACTCGACCCAAAACATCATTTTATAACTCAAAATAGTGTAAATAAGGTTGTGTTTCGAAAACAGTTAAGCACAACATGACTGAGTATAAATCATAAATTAACAGTGAGGAAATAGCATTAAAAATCCTCCAAGGGGTCTAAACAAGTCGACATGAGGCCCCAAACATGGCTTATAGCCCAAATATAGCAATAGCCTTTAGAACAAAATTTAACATATGATTTAGAGTAAAATACGCAACCCAATAGTTGCCGTGAAAAGGAACAAGACCAATCAAAAAATCAGTGTGCGCCACATACTCGTCATCCGATACGTGCACCATTCTAAAAACAGTGAGAAATATGAAGTCCGGGGTTTCATACCCTCAGGACAAGATAACCATTACTTACCTCTACCGGGCCATAATACAAATTCGCGATGCTCTTGCCCCTCAAATTGGCTCCCGATTGCTCTGAATCTAACCAAAACCAGATTCACATCATCAATAAACGCTAAAGGAACATTGCCCAATCGAAAACTATCAATTTATACAAAAATCTCAAAATTCGGTCGAACCCGAGCCCCAGGCCCATGTCTCGGAATGCGATAAAAATTACATCACAAGAACCCTTATCCTCCCACGATTCTATGCATACCAATAACACTAAAATCGGACCACAATTTCCCACTCAAACTACCAAAAGAAATTTCCAAATCTTTCCTCCCATTTTTCCCAATTCTCTACTTAATTCCTCAAATTGCATAGTGAAAATCAAGACAAATTCATGAAATTAAACCTAAAGTGATTGAAGAACACTTACCACACGAATCCCACTAAAAATCTCGTCCAAATACACTTTCTCCCGAGCTCTCTAATGGAATATTGAGTTATGGCCTAAAACCCTCGTTTAGAACTTAAAAACTTTCTGCCCAGCTCATTTTTCTTCATCGCGAACGCGTCACTAGGACCGCGTTCACATAAAACAATCCAATCAGGCCCCTAATTTAAATCTACGCGAATAAAGCTTCAAGCCCGCGAACGCGAAGCACAACTACCCCCAAGACTTAACGAACGCACCCTCTGACCCACGAACGCATAGGCCAAATGCCCGGGGTCCTCAAAAGGCTAACAACTCTACGCGAATGCACACTCCCCCGCGTTCAAGATGGCCACCCTGCTCAACACCCCGCGTTCGCACCCCCTCGCCCCCGAATGCATTGAACAACTGGCCCCCCTTCCACAAAACACTTAATGCTAACGCGAGCCCTCTTCCGCAAACTCATAGAGTAAAACTCTGTTGCAGAAACACCAGCAAACCAACCAAGTTCCAAAACCAAAAATCGATCTGATAACCACCCGAAACTCACCCGAGGCCCTCGGGACCTCAACCAAACATACCAACATTTTCCATAACCTCATTCAAACTTAGTCGAACCTTCAAAATACCAAAAACAACGCAAAAACACCAAAACTACAACAAATTCAAGCCTATGAACTTTGAAATTTCTAAATTTCGCCAATGATGCCGAAACCAACCAAAACACATCCGATTGACCTGAAACTTTGCACACATATCCAAAATGACATTATGAACCTGCTCCAACTGTGGGAATTCTATTCCGACTTTGATAGCCTATTCTTCACTGCCTACTGAAAATCACCAAAACTAACTTTCGCCAATTCAAGCCTAATTCTACACTGGACATCAAAACTCCATTCCGAACACACTCCTAAGTCCTAAATCACCTAACGAATATATCAGAGCCATAAAATCCACATCCGAGGTCGTTTACCAATAAGTCAATGTTCAGTTGACTTTTCCACTATTGAACCAAGTTAAGAGACTAAGTGTCTCATTTCTCACCACGACCACTCCGAACCACAACCAACCGACCCAACACACATAAATGAAGCTGAACCACATATAACGAAGCAGAAATGGGGGAAATGGGGTTAAACTCTCAGAACGACCGATCGGGTCGTTACATTGAATAATAGAATTTAGGAGATTGATTTCTTACAACTGAGCTCTACCACACGATCTAGAGTAAAACGAAAGAGTGATAGTCCTAAATTCCCTATAGCCTCCTACTTATAAATGTAGTGCACGACACACCCATACACAAGACTCTACTAGACACGGCTTGTAGACTCCCTAGGACAAAACTGCTCTGATACCACTTCTGTCACGACCCAACCTATGGGCCGCGATAGGCACCTGGTACCTTACTGAACCGAGTACCAATGTAATATATCTTTCTTATCGTACCATCATCGGTAAATTGGCCAAAAGGGCCGTCATGAGATAACCAGATAAAATATAAGTGCATACTAGACATAGGATGACCAAACATGATATAGAAACTTATACATGAGACATTCGGGCCTATAAGGCATGATCATTTGTAAATTCAAAACATAGGCCGACAAGGCCATACAAGTATCCATATACCTAACATCTGTCTACAAGACTCTAAGACTATATAAATGTCATATAGGTCGGGACAGAGCCCCGTCGTACCAGTCAATACATGTCCTAGTCATACTGACCAAATAGGCAACTCCGGAGCAAGTGGAGTGTGGAAACACCTTCCGCTAAGCTGATAGCCTACTATGAGGACTGTCAACCTATCTATAGGGACCTGCGGGCATCAAACGCAGCGTGCCCAGGCAAAAGGGACGATAGTACGAATAAAGTACGGAGTATGTAAGGCAGAAAAACATAAATAAGAACAGTAATGTAAAGAGTGATATAGGAGATAAAACCTGTAGCATCTGACTGCCTCTAAGAGATAGTGACATGAAATGCGTGTGTCACGCCTCAAAACCGATGAACGAGACCGGCACCCAACCGGATGATCCCGGTCAATCAGACCTGGTTTTCCTTTCCTGCCTAACGCGTTACCCTGTGTTTACAACATATATTATTTCACATGAATTAGAAATTTAGAGCTTAAGCATGAATTACCATTTGAGTTCACTTCATCCTTTATCATTTCGACATTTGGTAATCACAAAACATACAATAATTCTGATTCGGATCACGACTACTAGTAAACATAATTACTGCCCAAAATACATATGTGTACAACCCACATCATGTCTACGGAGCCTCTAGGAGTACTTAGGGTTTACACAATATTTTCCGGCAACAAGGCCCCGGCTATACCTTAAAAGACATAACATATACAAAAGAGATGATATAGACTACACACGGCTCCGAGAGGAAGTGGGGCTCACCGGATCTGCTGAAGGTATGAAGGGGAAACACCACTATCGGCGGTCTGAGCTACCTGCTGTGGAACCACCTACATCCATATAAAAGATGTAGCGCCCCCGACAAAAGGGACGTTAGTACCATTGAATAGTAATAGCCCGAGCCCACCGTACATTCACATTTCACCCTTATTACCTCTCCACCATTATTACTTCGTGTTGCAGTGCACAACCCGATCCCACCGTACAATCACATCCCACCCTTATTACCTCTCCACCCTTATTACTTCGTATTGCGGCGCCCAACCCGATCCTACCGTACAATCATATTTGATAGCAACAATAACCAACAATTGTATCACAGGGATCTTCATCGTCAAGAA